>NCQT01069757.1:6227-19973 GCA_002740465.1 Stenocereus thurberi
TCCCCCATCTGCCAAGGTCAATCCTACCCCCAATTAGTTCCTCTGATCATAATCTTCCAAATCCATTTAATATTAAAGATATGAATACTAATATTACTTTTTCTAACAAATGGACACTAAAAAATGGTCAAGTAGTTACTTTTTTCACTCCTCCATTAGAAGAAATTGTACTAAACTCCTCCATTAGAAGAAATTGTACTAACTACTTTTGAAGGTAATGTTCTAGCAATTCCACTCAAAATAGGAAGAATTGATCCAGAAAACAGTCCAGTACTTTTACATGATATTAAAAAGGTGTATCATCAAATAATTATACAAATCAAGCATTACATACAGTGTCTCAACAAGTTAAAATGGTTTCCACCCAAATTGAAGCAATAGTTAAAAACATAAAATGGATTCATTAACTGAAAAATTGAAAAATTTAAATATCAATAATGATAATAAAAAGAATATGCCTAAATTTTTAGACGATATTGCAAAGCCTCTATTCAAAATAAGACACCTAAATAAATTAGAGCTACTGGATAATAGCGCACCTTCAATTTCAAAAGTAGATGAAAAATTAAAAGAGGCAGCAAATTCAAATAATAACAATAATAATAATACTAACAACAACAACAACAACAACAACAACAATAATAATAATAATAGTACAGTTGATTTGAAAGATACATTTTCAACATATTTATAAAAAAGGAAAGATTGTCGTTGACCCTATTGGAAAGAAAATTTGTTCGAGAATTACCATCTTTATTTTCTCAAAGATCAACAGCTTTTCATAATCATTAACCAAATAAATTTTCAAAAATGATATATTAATATCATTCTTAAAATCAAAGATAGTTTTGAATTAAATACTATTGCACTATTAGATAGTGGTGCCGATCAGAATTGTATTGGGAATGACTAATTCCCTCTATATATTATGAAAAACAATAGCGCTAATGGTATGCCGTTACAAATCAAATATAAACCATCACATGCTTACATATGTAATCAAGGATATTGTTTTAAAAATTTATTTATTCTGGTAAGAGACATAGGTTAAGAAGTTATTCTCGGACCCCCTTTTATTACTTAAATTTATCCATTTAAAGTATATCAATTTCATTTTCATACAGAAATTATGGGAAAAATTAATATCATTCAAATTTATTACCCTTGTCTATCAAATGGATTTATCTTTATTACAAAAGTCCTCTATATTAAAATAAATTAGTCTTATTCATGAAAAGAAAAACATATTCATTTTCAACAAAAGGAAAATGTTTATAAAAGATTGAAGAAAAGCTATAACAACCTTTTATGTAAAAGAAAATACGTGAATTACAAAAACTATTTGAAAATGAAGTATGTTCTAATCTTCCTAATGCATTTTGACAAAGAAACAAGCACATAACATTCTGATGTTGATGTATCTTTAAAGGAATGAATGAAAACTCAAGCTAGAATTCAAGTACTCACGGTTTAGTAAACTGAATTCTAGTTAAGCATAAGCAAACCTGTGAGATAATCAATGGAGAATGATAGTTCTAAACCTTTATTTGGATACAAAAGCACAACCAAGCTCTAGTTTAGAGTCCCTAAGCTTTGATTAAGATATAGAAATACCACTTAAATAAAGATTAGGACTTACTTGATCACCACCTTAATCGACCAAATTAAGGATAAGCAGGTGAAGTGTTTGAATGTTCGACAGCAAAATGCTCTCAATTTGATTTTTTTATTCAAGTGAGTAATGAATTGCAAATGAGCCGTGAGTATGCCTTAGTACAAGCCTAAATAGCGCCCAAGCAAGCAGTTAGCACTAATCAGAATACTAACTCACTTAGCTTAATCTAATTACAATCAGAATGAAAAGGAAAGCAAGATAAATAATGTTTAAAACCTTAATTACATGTTCTTAAGCCTAATACAATCAGAATACTAAGAAAAGAAAAGGGGAGCAGCCGTAAAGTGGAGTTACTTTTCGGCTAACCAATCCAGGCAGGGAGACATCTTCCTCTTCCTTTTGCTTCTTATTGGTTACTCTTCCCAAAATGCTGAACATTGCAGCTGATGATTGCGTTTCTAGACATTTTGAAGAGCGTGTGAAGCTAGCAAGCAAGCAAGGAGCAAAGGAAGCCCATTGATGAAGGTAAAGTGCCAAGCTACTGTAAACCGGGTTCAAGGAGCCAAATTAACCTAGTTTTCTAACTTCATTTTAACCTAGCAAAAGTGGTCATGATTTTGATTTCAGATCATGGGGGGAAACCTTAAGGTGTGTACAAACCTCTCTACAAAGAAATCAAGGTTAAATCATGTTTAAGTAGAAGAATTCCACTAAAGCATTTAACCGTACAGTTTCGGACCAAAACTGACAGTTTGGACAAAATGCCTTGATCTCCTAACTCAATTGTGGATGATTGGAATTTAATGCTTGGACCTAAAAGTAGACATCATGAGGAATCCAAAAAGGTAAAAATATCAAATTTAAGCCACAATGTGGCTTAAGTTATGAGATGAACAAAATCGAGCACATTCTGGCCATACAACCTGGTTAATTCAGTTTGGCTCTTCTCTACAATTTGAGCCATTGCTTGAACTTTGGAATTTGTAAAGGACCTTGTAGGACTTGTTGTACCTTCTTTCTTGTCTTGGTTGGTGGGGACTCCATCATCCTACCCTTGTTGAGAATATTTGATCCTCAAATCAGCAAGGAAATCATCGGCTTAGTACGCACTCAAATCAGCTACATTGAATGTGGCTGAAACTCCATAGTCACATGGCAAATCAACCTTACAAGCATTATCATTTATACGTTCAAGTACCTCAAATGGACCATCAGTCCTTGGCATGAGCTTGTTCTTCCTTTTGGAAGGAAATCTTCACTTCTTTAAGTGAATCCACACGAGGTCTCCAGGTTAAAACACCGCCTTCTTCTTATACTTGTTGGCTTGAGCTTGATATGATGCATTGGTCTTCTCTATTCTGCTCCTTACAGACTCGTGAATCTTTTGGATTTCTTCCACCCTTGACGCTACATCCTTACTTGGCTTTTGATCTAGTGGCCATGGTGTAAGATCAAGTGGACTAATAGGAACAATCCCATAGACCACCTTAAATGATGATAGACCAGTAGCCCTGCTTGATGCCCTATTATAAGCAAACTCTGCATGGAATAAAAGAAAATCCCAGGCTTTGGCATGAGGTTTAATCAATGCCCTTAGAAGTGTTCCTAAGGTTCGATTAGTAACCTCAGTTTGCCCATCAGTTTATGGATGATAAGTAGTATTATACTTGAGTTTAGTACCTAACTTCTTCCACAATATAATCCAGAAATGGCTTAAAAACTTCGTATCCCTATAAAAAATAATGGACCTAGGAATGCCATGTAATCTTGCCACTTCCCTGAAATACAACTCAGTAATATATGTAGCATCATTAGTCTTGTTGCATGGAATGAAATGAGACATTACCTATCTACCATAACAAAGATAGAATCCTTATTCCTTTGGGTCTTAGGCAGTCCAAGAATGAAGTTCATACGTACATCAACCCCCAGTGTAGTAGGAATAGGCAGTGGAGTGTATAGGTCATGAGGTAAGGAGTGACTTTTAGCCACTTGGTAAGTCCTACACCTCTTTAGTATGTCTTGTACATCTCTTTCCATGGCTGGCCAGTAATAGTGCTCCCTTAGCATGGTGAGTGACTTGTACTCTCCACAATGACCAGCTAGAGAACCTCCATGAACTTCCCTGATTAGAAGTTCCCTTATGCTACACTTTGGTAAACACCACCGTGTACCCTTGAATAGAAATCCCTCCTGAATCAAAAAGTCTCCTTTGGGGTGCTTGGAACAATCAGCATACAACTTCCCAAAGTCTTCATCCTTATCATACAAAGCTTTTAGATACTCAAAACCAAGTACACAGGTATCTAATTGAAACAAAAGAAGATACGTCCGAGATAGAGCATCTGCACCTTGATTGAGTTTTCCAGATTTGTGCTTGATTGTAAAGTGGTATGATTGCATAAACTCAACCCACTTGGCATGCCATGGGTTCAACTTATGTTGGCCTTAAATGTACTTCAAAGATGCATGGTTAGAATGTAAGTAAACTCACTTGCAATTAGATAATGATTCCAATGCTCTAAAAACCTCACAATGGCATAAAACTCTTTATCATAGGTGGAGTATTTCCTTCTTCAATTAGAAAGCTTCTCACTAAAGAAGGTTGGAGGTTTACCTTCTTGAGTAAGAACACCACCTATGCCAACTCTAGAGGCATCACATTCCACTTCAAACACTTTGCTAAAGCACGGTAAGGATAGAATCGGTGCTTGAGTAAGTCTTATCTTGATTTCTTCAAAAGCAGATTGAGCTTTTGGTGCCCACACAAATGATGTACCTTTGATGACTTCAGTCATATGAGCCATAATGGTGCTAAAACCACGAATGAACTTCTTGTAGAATGAAGCTAAACCATGGAAAGTTCGAACATCATGAATACTCCTTGGAACTGGCCATAACCGAATTGCTTCAACCTTGCTCTCATCTGCTTTTATGCCATCTCTAGTAACAATATAACCTAGAAATGTAACTTTAGGAGTAAAGAAAGCACATTTCTTAAGGTTACCAAATAGCTTTTCCTGTTTCAGAACAAGCATTACTTGAGTTAAGTGATCTTGATGTTCATGCTCATCCTTGGAATACACCAAAATGTCATCAAAGTACACTACCACAAACTTCCCTATGGATGGCCTGAACACTTGGTTCATCAACCTAATGAAAGTACTAGGTGCCTTTGAAAGGCCAAAGGGCATTAACAACCATTCATAAAGCCCTCCCTTAGTCTTAAAAGCTGTCTTCCATTCATCACCTTCTCTAATTCTGATTTGGTAGTAACCGCTTCGAAGATCAATCTTGGAGAACACTTTAGAGCCATACAATTAATGTAACATGTCTTCAAGTTTAGGTATTGGATACCTATACTTGATTGTAATCTTGTTAATGGCCCTGCTGTCCACACACATTCTCACTCCACCATCCTTCTTTGGCACCAAAAGAGCTGGAACGGCACATGAACTCAAAGACTCACAGATTGAGCCTTTAGTCTTCAACTCTTCAACTTATATTTGTATCTTCATGGTTTATTTTGGATTCATCCTACAAGCAGACTTGTTTGGTAGGATGGAACCTGGAATAAGATCAATGTGGTGTTGAATGTCCCTTTTAGGAGGCAAACCCGTAGGTATCTCCTCAGGAAACAAATGACAGAAGTTTTAGATGAGTGCTTTGGCTATGGGGTGAGTGGGTCATGGACTTGTTGGTTCATCTTGAATGCTCAATATCCACTTTTTAAAGGCTTTAAACTCATATTGGGAAGCCTTTAGTAATGGTTCACTCACAGACAGAAGCAAATCAGCTTGCTTGGGTTTGTTTTAAGGCTTGATTTTGTGGAGTTTAGATGGGGATAAAGGGGCTACGGTAATCTTCTTGCCATCCATGGTAAAAGAGTAAGTATTTAGGTAACCATTGTGCATAACCTTACGGTCATACAACCATGGTCTTCCTAAAAGCATGTGACAAGCATCCATAGGAATAACATCACACCATAACTCATCTTGATAGCTCTTTCCAATGGAGAAAGAAATCAAATACCGAAAGCTCACTTGAACTCCCTTGCTTTGATTCAACCACTGGATGTTGTATGGATGTGGATGAGTCATTGTTTGCAATCCTAGTTTCTCAGTCATGCTTAGAGAAACCACGTTTGCACAACTTCCTCCATCAATAATTAAAGAACACACCTTTCCTTGGACAGTACAACGGGTATGAAATACGGTCTCTCTTTGTTCATCTTTAACTCCCTTTTGATTGCTTAGAACTCTTCTCAAAACCAAGAGTTCTCCTTCATCAGCCTCTTCCATGACCTCCTCTTGAGTTTCTCAAGTTCTTGCATGCTTTCATGTTTAATTTCTTCCTCTTTAAAAACTTCCTTCACGGCTGACCATTCAGACAAGGTAATCACCTTTCGGTTTGGACAGTCCAAGGCTATATGCCCAAGTCATTGGCATTTAAAACATCTTCTATTGCTCATTGGATTGGGATTTGGCCTATTTTAAGGAGTTTGGATCTTTTGTGGAGTTGGGCTTCTTTGTGGAAAGGAAGGGGATGGATTTTGTGGCTTGAAAATGGGATTGGAACTCCCCTTGTTAAAGGTTGGTTCCGGGTGTAAGGTTTCTGGTTTTGGGGTCTGAATGGCTGCCTTGCCTTGTTTTGCTGCTCCATCTTATGAGCCAACACACAAACATCATCAAAGGACGTATAAGCTTGCAATTCCACCACATTAGAATACCTAGGATTAAGACCTCCCAAGTATCTAACTATGGTTTTCTCTTCGAGTTCTTGCATGTCACACTTGATTAAAAGCTTCTCAAACTCACGTGTGTTTTCTTCAACACTCATGCTGGCTTGATTAAGGTTATAGAGTTGAGAATAACAATCTTGCACGTAGGTAGGAGGAAGAAATCTAGCCTTAAACTTGGATTTCATCTTTTCCCACGTACGGATTCTAGGCTTTCTTTCTCTAACCCGTTTAGCACTTAAGTTTGTCCACCATAAAGATGCATTCTGAGTCTTAATGCTACTAAGTTAACCTTCTTATCCTCAGGAACATCTTTATACTCAAAAACCCTCTCAATAATATGCAACCAATCAAGAAATTGTTCAGGATCAAGCTTACCTTTGAATTCGAAAACTTCCACTTTGGCATTGTTGGTGTTGGCTTGAATTCGAGGTTATGCCCTTGTCATCCTAATTGGTTCATCTTCACTAGATGAATCAACTTCATGAGTAAAGACTTGTTCTTGCCTTCTTTGTTCGAACAGATAGGTTTCTTCACTCATTTTCTGTTTTTGCTTCAAAACCATACCAAGTTGCTTTCTTAGATACTCATTTTGTGCTTGTGTTTCTTGATTTCTTTGAGTATCCTCTTGAATCTTCTTAGCCAGCAACTCATTCTACCTTATTAAGGCTTCAAACTTTTCTTCTAAAGTCATGCTTGTTGAACTCATGTTGCTCACGGCTTGTTTGAACTCAAACTAGAATTGTGTTTGGGAATGGATGAATGAACGGATTCTGGAAGTGGGATGGGGATACAAGGCCAAGGAGAAACCTAAGCTTTGATACCAAATGTGATGTATCTTTAAGGGAATGAATGAAAACTCAAGCTAGAATTTAAGTACTCATGGTTTAGTAAACTGAATTCTAGTTAAGCATAAGCAAACTCGTGAGATAATTAATGGAGAATGATAGTTCTAAACCTTTGTTTGGATACAGAAGCACCATCAACCTCTAGTTTAGGGTCCCTAAGCTTTGATTAAGATATAGAAACACCACTTAAACAAAGATTAGAACTTACTTGATCACCACCTTAATCGACCAAATTAAGGATAAGCAAGTGAAGTGTTTGAATGTTCGAAAGCAAAATGCTCTCAATCTAATTTTTTGATTCAAGTGAGCAATGAATTGCAAATGAGCTATGAGTATCCTTAGTACAAGCCTAGCCAGCACCTAAGCAAGCAAGCTAGCTGCTGAGGTTTCCTTCCTAAGGAGGAAATGTGTTATCTTAAGCTAATTCTCATGGTTAGCACTAATCAGAATACTAACTCAGTGAGCTTAATCTAATTACAAACAGAATGAAAAGAAAAGCAAGATAAATGACATTTAAAACCTTAATTACATGTTATTAACCCTAATACAATTAGAATACTAAGAAAAGAAAAGGGGAGCAGCCGTAAAGTGGAGTTACTTTTCGGCTAACCAATCCGAGTAAGGAGGCATCTTCCTCTTCCTTTTGCTTCTCATTGGTTACTCTTCCCAAAATGCTGAACATTGCAGCTGATGATTGATTTTCTAGACATTTTGAAGAGAGTGTGAAGCTAGCAAGCAAGCAAGGAGCAAAGGAAGCCACGGATGAAGGTAAAGTGTCGAGCTGCCGCAAACCGGGTTCAAGGAGCCGAATTAACGCGGATTTCTGACTTCATTTTGACCTAGCAAAAGTGGTCATGATTTTGATTTCCGGCCATGGGGAGAAACCATAGGGTGTGTACCAACCCCCTATAAAGAAATCAAGGTTAAATCATGTTTAAGTAGAAGGATTCCACTAAAGTATTTAACCGTGCAGTTTCAGACCAAAACTGACAATTTGGACAAAATGCCTCGATTTCCTAACTTCGGTTGTGCATGATTGGAATTTAATGCTTGGATCTGAAAGTAGACATCATGAGGAATCCAAAAATGTAAAAATATCAAACTAAAGCCACAATGTAGCTTAAGTTATGAGATGAACAATACCGGGCACATTCTGGCCATATAACCCGGTTACTTCAGTTTGGCTCTTCTCCACAATATGAGCCATTGCTTGAACTTTGGAGTTTGTAAAGGACCTTGTTGGACTTGTTGGACCTTCTTCCTTGTCTTGGTTGGTGGGGACTCCATCACATATGAAAAAAAACTTCTCAGAGAAAAATATTCTCTCTAAAGCTAGACCTATTCAAATGAATAAAGAACTCCTAAAATTTCGCAAAAAAAGAAATAGAAACATTATTAAAAAATGATTACTTAGGCTATCTAAATCTCCTTGGAGTTTTGCAACATTTTATGTTAATGATCAAGTAGAAAAAGAACATGGAGTTCCTTGTCTAGTAATTGATTATAAAGCATTAAACAATGTATTACAATGGATTAGACATCCAATTCCTAATAAGCGCGATTTACTCGATCGATTATATGATGTAAAAATATTATCAAATTCGATATGAAAAGTGATTTTTGGCAAATTCAAATTACTGAAGAAGATCGGTATAAAACAGCATTTGTCGTTCAATTCGGACAGTGTGAATGGAATGTTATGTCACTTGGACTAAAGAATGCACCGTCCTAATTTCAAAACATTATGAATGATATTTTTAATCCTTACACTCATTTTACAATAGTTTACATATATGATGTCCTTGTATATTCATATAGTATTGAACAACACCTTAAACACCTTCATACCTTTTTACACTTATAAAGAAAAATGGATTGGTTGTATCTGCACCTAAAATGAAATTAGTCCAAACTAAAAACAGATTTTTAGGACATGATATTTACCAAAGCACAATACACCCAACAGCTAGAGCAACTGAATTTGCGGATAAATTTTCAAATGAAATAAAAAAGCAAAACTCAATTACAACGGTTCTTAGCCTGTCTTAATTATGTGTTTGACTTTTTTTTCTAAATTTAAGAAAACTTCGCAAACCTCTATACAAATGATTATGAAAAAAATTCCCCTCCTTGGTCTAAAGAACACCCCAAAATCGTCTGAATCCTCAAACAAAAGATCAATGCCTTACCATGTGTAGGTATATACCAAACCCAAGTGTGTTCATGATAGTTGAAACTGACGCATCAGAAATAGCATATAGCGGTATACTTAAACAAAAGAAACTCGCCTCTGATTTTGTTGAACAAATAGTTAGACATCATTCGGGTGTTTAGAGCAGAGCACAAAAAATTAGCCAACCATTAAAAAGGAAAGTTTGTTAATCATTTTATGTGTTCTAAAATTTCAAGATGATTTATTCAATAAAAAATTTCTTCTCCGAATAGATTGCAAATCTGCAAAAGAAATTCTTCAAAAAGATGTTCAAAATATTGTTTCTAAACAAATATTTGCTCGCTGGCAAGCTATTTTTATCCGCATTCAATTTTGATATTGAATTTATTCAAGCAAAAAAATTCTTTATCAGATTTTCTAATAAAAGAGTTTTTGTAAGGATCACATAAGCTCTTTAACCAAATCTTCCATATCATTTCCTCCACAAAAGAAACCAACAGTCACTGCAAAAAATAAAGGCAAAGTTGCCTCCTCAAATGAGCTTGATGAAATCTAATTGGAGATTAAATTACTCAAAAAGTAAAAACAACTGTTGCTAATCTCCAAAGCTAGTTCATCAGATTCGTCATGTTTCTTAGTCTATTCAAGTTATGACCATATGGCGGTCTATGTGCTCAAGATCCATATGAATTATGAATAGATTTCCTGCTCATTCTATTTATTCAAAAAAAAAAAAGTTTATTACTACTAATAGGTTTTGCAGGCATCCATTATTTCAAACATATCCCCATTCAAAAGCCCCTGGGAAGGGATGACTCATCAAAGTAATCAAAGCAACTGCAACTATGCAAGGTTACTGTTCAACAAGTCAACAATACTATTCAGTATTTGCTGACTCACCATTGTGACTCATCAAAGACAATTATGCTCAAGACAATTAAGTGAGGTCACTGTTCAAAATAGCTGATCAAGATATCAACGCGACTCATCAAGACAAATTATTCAACAAGTTAGCATCAGCATTACCAAATAGAATGATTATTTAAGATCACTTCAATGTCCATTATTGCTGAATACTATTAACTTTTAACATGGTTCCAGTCCAAGTTCAATAAGAAGCAGCGATAATTCAAGATTATCAGCAGACAAGAGCAAGATTCCATTTTTATCATTCAATCTTTACCATTTACGTGTCAACAATTAATTCCATATTATATTCCATAAATGGGTACTCTTTATCATTGTATCAAAGACGACAAAATTCACTCGGCAAAATATACAGCCTAGTTCTCACACTTTTGATCCTCCATTCTCTCAAACTATCCCAAGCTTTCTCCGCTCCCTTGTACTCCATTATCATGAGCTTCAATTCAATTCTTGTATCAAGTTTTATTCATTCAAATAGAAGTAAGCTTTTATTCACTTGTTTTGTTCATTTCAACTTCATTATTTCCAGTTTCGTTTCAATTATCATTTCAAAATTATACTTTGCATAAAATCAATTTGTCACTCGGCCTCCCTCGCATTAATCCTGCATCTAGGACCTTACACTCTACCCGCCTAGGTTGATCCTGCCCCCCATTTGTATTAGAGCCAAGTTTGCATATTTAGTGAATGTTACACCATTGCTAGCTTTGGCCAGCCGTTGGTCAGCCGTGTGTTAGGCGGTCCCAGTGGGCCTGGTAGAATATGCATGACTCTTAGCTAAGTATTTAAACGTAACTCAGATGGCCTCTTAGTTCAGAGATTGAGGTAGTAGTAAGAATTCTAATGTGGTTAATAACAAGAAAGTTAGCTGTCAAGTTGATTTTTCAAAGTGGAAATTCCCAAACAAAAGATACAAACAAATTAATCAAATTAATAAGTTTAATTTCAAAGCTGCTTTATCAATAAAAGATAACCAAGTAGAAGATTCTTAAAAAACTTATTACAAAGCTCCAATTGTTGAGCTAATGGATGAAGCTTCTTCTTCAACTGGTTCACCAACATATTTAACTATGCAATCTCTAACATTTCCTTCAATCAATGTTATTTGAAAGCCTTTTCAAATCAATAAAGATTATTTAAGACAAAACTTTAATTCAATAGAGAATAATGTCAAACGAGAATGGTTTCTTTTACACTTTGATTTAAATACTCAATCATTCATAAGACAAGACTGGTACTCAATCATGGAAAGACATAAAGTCAATGTTCGTTTCTTCAATTAGTGGGCAATCAAAGCAATTGCAATTTCATAAGGTTACTATTCAATGTGTCAACATCACTATTCATATATGTTCACTCATCATTGTGACTCATCAAAAGGCAACCATGCTCAAAGCAATTATGCAAGTTCACTATTCAAGATAGCTTATCAAGATCTTACCATGACTCATCAAGACAAATTATTCAACATGTCAACATCAACATGACCTATCAGAACAATAAATCAAGATTAGTTCAAGATTCATTATTGCTTAATACTGTTTCATTTTTGACGTAATTCGAGTCAAAGTTCAATAAGAAGTAGCAATAATTCAAGAGTATCGGCAAACGTTATCAAAATCAAGATTCCATCTTTATTATTCAATCTTTACCGTTCACGTGTCAATAAATTCCATATTGTATTTTATAAATAGGTGCTCATATTGCCCCCACTGTACCTGTGTCACTTTTCATCTTCATAATTTCTGTTATAACTGATAAACTCGATGAATGGGGCATTACCGCCATCCCGAAGGACAAGACTCTATACACCATGATTGGATATAACATGGGTCACTTATGTACATCCTCAAATCTCATCCAATCATGTACAAGTAATGACTAACTAACTTAAAGTTTATATCACCATAAACTTACATCACTGTCTACTGAAGTGCTTATCCAATTGTCTCCATGTAATATGAGCAGCGACCACTATGAACCCATCCAGATGTCCTTGGACCTTTGATTTCTTCAACTGCCTTGGTAGAACAAAGCAAATCATGGGCATGCCTAGAACAAAATATGAAAACATTTCGAATGATGAGCCAAAGCTCAGTACATATATTACTGTATTGTAAAATAACCTTGAAACATTTGTTGGGCCCACGCTTTGCAATTCATTTTAAGTTAAAACAATGAATGAGATGAATGTAAAGATGCATTGCTAGTTATTATCTGATAGTAAATCCCTTCATACTGTTACAATCTATGAATTGGTGTACACCTACCAAACCGATCGGAGACCTGGCCTGAAACTGCACGAGTAACTGAAGGGCGAATGCTCTATAGATGATAACTGGCAGGGTCACTAATTAAATGATAAATTACTGTATAAATTTATTCATTGATGTGCTTACCAAAACATTATAATTTTGATAAATACGTGCTGATTTTTAAACATACAGGCAATAAACGTACTTGGGATCTTTTGAATGCAATTTGACTTACAAAACATGTTTTTGATTTAATAAATATGTCGTGACTTGATAAGACTTATGCATAATGGGGAATGATAACTAGGCCTCGACTCTGTTTCATAAATATTATTGTAGATATGTGTAGTCAGTAAATGACCTTACTCACATAATTGAGTAAGCAAAAGTATGTGTAATAGAAATTGAGTATTTAAATGGTATATATAACTTGGGTATTTCAATATAACTTCAAAACTAAATTAGTAAAAGTAATTAAATTCGACATAAAGTAAATGAAAGTAAAATAGATCACAATGAGATAAATAACATTACAAAGGAAAAGGCCTTGATGGTGGCAAGTGGACTCGATAAATACATTTGATACATTCTGAATTGAGTAAGTAATAGAGGTTTGAGGCCAAGAGAGATATATCTTGGTTCAAAATAGCATAAATTGCAATAACTTAGTCTGATAAATATGGTTTCTGAGTTAAAAATTCTCCCCACTTTTCATATTTCATTCATAAATCCACCAGATATAGAATTCCACCTCAATGAGGCATTGAACTTAATAGATGCTATTAAACTCACTAAACTTGATATTTTTTTGTAAAATCCATAATTGATTCAAAGCTCATAAATAGACTCCCAAATTGTATACTTGTCTTCTTCTTTCTCATTAATCACGCTAAAAGCTTCATGAAACTCCATGAATATTCATTTTTCCCTTAGATTACCTCATTGGCTCAAAATACACAAAATGAGTACATGATCAATCTCACTTAATCTTTATTATTGCTCTTTATACAATTACTCAAAATGCTTCCAAAAATCTCCAAGTCAAAATACTCAACCAAAATTCATGAAATCTGATAGAAAATTAGAAAATAATATGGACAATCTACAGTAAAATTTTTAAAATTTTTCTCCAAGCATACGCTGCACAGAAATTGCAATAGCAGCGCAATTTACACAAAAGCAGGTCAGTT
>NCQT01069764.1:6209-16236 GCA_002740465.1 Stenocereus thurberi
ATAAACGAAAATTAATAACTAATATTTTGNNNTGTTACATGCACTATTTGGAAACAAAAGCATGGGTTAAATAACCAAAATGCTAAGACAGAGGACAACTTCGTAGCCGCAATCTTTGATCAAATCGATGTTGTCCAAATTGACAATGATTGGTGGTTTGATTCAGATGGTTCGAAGCACGTGTGTGCAAGGACCACTCCTTCTTTAAGACTTTTGTTCCGGTTGAAGATAAAAAAGTGCTCTACATGGGCAATATATGTACCGTTGATGTCAAAGGGATAGGCAAAGTACAATTAGGCTTTACTTCCCATCAAAATTCTTACTTTGAATGATGTATACTATGTTCCGAAAGTTAAGAAGGATCTTGTTTCTGGTTTCCTTCTCAATAAGTTTGGCTTCAAACAAGTATATGAGGCTGATAGCTTTATTTTATCTAAGGGTAGTGTCTTTGTGTAGAAGGATTATGCATGTGTGACATGTTTAAGCTTAATGTAATCAATGCTTCTAATGCTAATAAAGTGCATGATTCTAGTTACATGCATGTTCATTCTATATCTTCTTTATAGCATAATCATCTTGGACATGTGAAGTATAAAATATTAAAAGACACGTTTAGACTTGAGTTAATTCCAAATTTTGATGAAAGCATAGAAGTGTAAGACTTGCATGTTAGCAAAAATTACTAGAAGTTATTTTCAAAGGATCCCCAAAATACCTTAATTAATTCGTAGTGGCTTAGGTGACTTTCATAACACTTCTATTGGAGGAAAGAAATATTATGTCATATTCATGGATGATTTTTCAAGATATTGCCAAATATGTGTCTTCTATAATGAAAATGAAGCACCAGATAAGTTGAGGGTTTTTAAGAATGAATCTGATTTACATTGTGAAACCTTCATAAAAAAGAGTAAGGTTAGAAGAGTAATGAGTATTATAATTCAAGTTATTTCCAATCAACTGGTATAATTCATGAGGTCACAACCACACATAAATAATAGGACGACAGAAAGGAAAAAAATTAAACTTCAATTGAAATAATAAATGCTATACTTTCTAATTCTGGTTTAAATGAATGCTTTTGAGGACGAAGGAATGCTCATAGCATACTATATCCTACATAGAGTCCCTAACAAGAGGAGTTCTATTGCTCATAAAAGTTATGGAATAATAGGAAGTTGAACTTGAGTTATTTTAGAGTTTAGGGTTATAGCGCTACTGTAAGAGTCTTAGAATCCAAGAAAAGAACATTAAAAAAATACAAATTGAATACATCTTCATAGGTTATGCCAAACATAGCAAAACCTATAAGTTTATGGTCATCAAGCAAAATGCTTCAATTGCAGTGAACATCATGGTTTAATCTAGAGTTGAAAAAAGCTGACCCGAAATGATTACCGACCCGAACCCGATACCAAGTTAAGTGGGTTTGGGTATAAATTTTCGACCCGTTTAATTAAATGGGTTGACACGTTCAACCTATTTAATTAAATAGGTTATGTTCAGGTCGAGATTCTCGACATGAAAAAGTACCTATTTAATCGGTTTAATTAAATGAGTTAAATAAGTCAACTTAATTTTCATTTTTTATTTATTCATTTACTTTTTATTAGATGATTAAGAATATATAAATTTTTAGAAATTATGAATTATGACGAATCTGGGGTATTTCAAAGAGTAATTATTTAATGTGATATGTAAACTTAATTTTTAACACTGTAATTGCGTATTAATTGGAGATATTAAATGCGTAAAGAGTCAATTAAGTGACTGAACTTGGCCTATTTATCTTAAACGGATTAAGCGGGTCAACCCGTTTAAAAATTAAATGAGTACAGGTCAAGATTTTTCAACCTGTTTAATAAACGGATTTTGTTCAGGTTGAGGAATTATCAACCCATTTAAGCTCGACACGAATACGAACCCGACCCAACACGACCTATTACCCAACTCTAGTTTAATCGATAGATGTAATTTTTAATGAAAATAAATTTTCTTAAATTCCCATGTCTAATGATCTTATTCCAAGTACTATGACTCCAAATAGTGGTCAAGAACATGGAGACAAGTTGAAATAAGAAGAAGTAAGCGGATTAGAAAGGAGAAATCTATTAGATTGGATTTCTTTGTCCAGTTAGCAGAAGGAACTATGGATTTCATTGAAAATGAAATTCCATATGGTGATAACACAGACTTTAATCCTACCTCCATCTAAGAGGCTATGGAATGTCAAAATGCTGCTTTCTAGAAAGAAGTGGTTCAAGATGAAATGGAACAATAATGAAAAGTAATACTTTAGTTTTAGCTGATTTGACCCCTAGATGTAAACCTATTACATCAAAACGGATGTTTAAAAGGAAAAGGAGAGTAGACGGTACCACAGAAAGGTTTACATCTGGTAATAAATGGTTTTAACCAAAAACATGGCATTCACTACTTTAATACTTATGCACAGGTAGTTGAGATTGCAAATATAAGAGTACTCATCGCTCTTGCAGCAATTCAAAAGCTAATGATTCAAATGGACGTGAAAACCACATTCTTGAATTGTGAGTTAGAAGAAGAGGTGTATATGAGATAACTAGAAGGTTTTATAGTTCCAGGCCAAGAAAAGACAGTATGAAAACTCATAAGATCCTTGTATGGATTAAAGCAAGCACCGAAGCAATAACATCAAAAATTTGATGAAGTAGTGCTTTCATTTGGATTTAGTATTAATGAATTTGGCAAATTTGTTTACTCTAAGTTTGGGAATGGACAACATGTGATTATATGGCCATATATTGATGACATACTGATTTTTGGAACTGACATAGAGGAAGTGGAGAAAACGAAGAGGTTTCTATCTTCCATGTTCTCTATGAAAGACATGGGGGAAACTGACGTAGACTGGCATTAAGATCATTAGAGATAATGATAGCATTTTCTTGACTCAATCTCATTACATTGAGAAAGCACTTGGGAGGTTTAAATGCTAAGATTGCTTCCCTGTAGCGACTCCTTTCGATCCAACTTATAAGTTGACTCAAAATAGTGGGAGACCTATTGCACCCCTTGGGTATTCAAAGGTTATAAAGTGCTTGTTGTATGGCATGATAATTACAAGGTTGGATATTCCATTGATCGTTAGAAATTAAGTCGATTTGGAAATTAAGTCAATATACTAGTAACCCAGTAAAGTTTATTAACATGTAATACGTTAAGTTTTGAAATATTGAAATAACACTCAAGATTATGTTCTATTTTATCTGGGTCATCCATCAGCCATAGAATGATACCCAAATGCTAATAAGGTAACTGATAGAGAAGATTATGCCTCGAAGTTAGTTGGATATACTTGCTTGGTGGCAGGGTGATATGTTGGGAATCTACGAAGCAAAAATACATAAAATATTCCATCACGATTGCTAAGTGTGTAGCCTTATTTACAGCAAGAAAAGAGGTAGAATGACTACAAAATTTGCCATTAGAAGTGCATTTACTGAAAAAGCCAATGTTGCCACTCTCCATCCATTGTGATAGCAAGTCGACGTTGTCTAATGATTATAGTCATGACTATAATGGAAAATTAAGGTACATTGGACTTAGACATGCCCATGAATTGATAAAGGGTCAAGTGATTACCATTGACGATTTGCAAACAAGTGAGAATCTTGCAAATCCTTTAACAAAAGGTTTAGCAAGGGATTGGCATTAAGAATATCAAGGGAGATGGGACTAAAGGCCACATCTTTAATCACTAGTAATGAAGCCTCGCCTTAATTCTCGATATGATGTCAAGTTTTAAATTCAATAAGTGACAACATTATATAGTGATTGATAACACTGACATGTTTTATCCCAAGGTAAGAGTGCTTGTAAACTGTAATGTTATAAGACGATGAGTAATACTCTTAATAGATCTCAATTGAATCACTTGTGTTCTTTCTAAGGTATACCAAGGTGAGTGTAAAGTGTAGCTGCTTCAAAAAGCGATAGGGATTAACTTGATACATTCATAAAGGATATGGACACATGATCGATTAATTGTGTCAATGCTTTAGGTGCAAATGAGATTTGCATGTGAAGCGTATCTAGTTTAAGGACTTGTCTATTATTACATTTAGATTAATTGAAATTATATTTACTAATTGAAGGTTCAAATCACAAGGTAGTTTTACTATGCATGAATCTCGAGGTTTTGCTCTAATATTACTTTGTATTTTCCTCGTTCTTAGAATGGCCGAGGATTACAGGGAAATTTCAAGAATTGAAGTTTCTACATAAGTCTTGAACTATAAGTCTTGAAAATAGTGTGGGACTATTGGGAATTTTCAAGGCCCAAAGGGCACTACGGGCTATCAATGGTACGCCTAATAAACTATGGTCCCCTAGGCTTGTTTCCTAGCTGGAGGTTAAGCGATAGTGGGGACCATAGGCTGCTTGTGGTCCCACGGTCCAACCCACTGCCTGTGGCCAATAGTTTTCATTTTGTTCCTTATTCGGATTGATGGATATGGATCATACATTAACTCCCTCTAAAAACGTCTGTCAATGTTTACCCCATCGGGTGTTTTATCAGAATGTGAAAGCCATAGACATAAGAATAAAAAAGTATACACAAGTAATATATAATCCATGAGAGTGACTGCAGTTGTCCAATAGATTGATTTTTGAGTAACCCTGAACATTTGCACTTGTGTTTCTCAGCATCTTACTCCTAAGATTATTTGGAGTACAACAACAAAGTCTTAAGCAAAGTGATTCCGTTCATAATTTGTGGTGATATCCAGTATTACGTTCATCCTTTTCCCTAACAATATATGTATAAAATTACTGTCGCAAAACATAAAGTAGATATAATTAATTTCACAAAACATAAAGTGGTTTTGTTCATAATTCTTATAAAATTAAAAGGAAAAGTTTATCGTATGGTAGTCAGATCAGCTTTACTATATGGTTCAGAGTGCTGGCCAGTCATGAAGTCTTAAGTATAGAGGTTGATGGTAGCAAATATGAGGATGATTGGATGGATGTGTGGACATTACCAGATTGGATAGAATTCGGAATGAAGTGATTAGAGAAAAGGTAGAAGTTCCATCAATAGAAGAAGATAAGTTGAGATAAAGTAGACTAAGATGGTTTTCTCATATTAAAAGAAGGAGTGAGAATGCACCAGTGAGGAAGTACAAGAAGATTAACCTCTCAAGGTATAGAAGAGGTAGGGGACGACCAAAGAAAATTGACACAAGGTGATTAGAAATTATTTGAAGTCAATAGATCTAACGGAGGACATGACCCATGATAGAAGTATGTGGAGATCTAGTTGCAGATCATAAGTAGTATTCTTCTAGTCCTTCCTTTGGCTTTTGTTTACGTAGTTATTGTTGTTTGGTTGTACTAGCTATTATTCTTTCTCAGGTATGATGCATTCATGTAGGCTGGTAGATTGAACTTTGCAGGGATATTATTATTGCACCTCCAAGTGCTTAATTATTATTGCACCTCCAAGTGCTTAAGTCATGCTCTCTTTGCAGCTATGGTGCCGACTGTTATCGGCCAGATTAGTAGTATAGTGTTACTTGCTACTCAAAGTAAGCAAAACTCTTACCCCACAGTTGTCATTCATGTTAATTTATGTTTTTTTAAGTAATTAGGTCATGTGTTGCTAAATGAATGTTACCCATCAATTTTTCAATTTCTGAAGCACCTTTCTAAAAAGTTTTTATGTGGGTCTATTGGAAACAGTGTCTCTATAAACAGTAATATGCGTATGAATAAGGTTGCCTACATCTAGATCTCCCAAGACCCTGTGAAAGTGAGACCCATACTGGAAGTAGTTGTTGTTGTTGTTTACAAACTAAAAAAAAAGGAAGTAAAAATAAATAAATAATAGAGATAGAAAATGAAGCAATACTCATTATTAAATTAAGCATAATTACAACCAAGAAAAGAAGGAAAAAACCATAAGGACTTAGACCCAGAACTGGGTACCATCCCCCATGAATAGCTGGACCGCTTGCTGCTAGGTTTTATGGTTTGAATTTTATTTTATTTTATGTGTTTTATTTTCTTTAAAACTATTTCAGATTGCAACAGAAGGTTGGGTGGCCCAAAATTAAGTCCAGCTTTTTGGCCCGGTTCTAAACAGTACCATCTAACTGGGCCAAGAAGCTGGACAACATTGCTAATCCATTAGCTGGGTTCCTAAGTCAGAATTGAGTCCAGTTTTCTTGTTCAAACAATGTTAGTATCGGAATCCTAAGGCAAGAACCTTTTTCCAAAGCCCATTTTGCCATTCTGAGGAAGACTAATGAGAAACAAAATAATAAAAAATTTAATCAATAGAGTCGCATGTGAGTTTTAGGAAAACTTACAAGACCAACTGCTCTTTGAAATGAACTATAAACTGAAAGAGGCAGTAAAAAAGACAATAGGTTCGTGTTAAAGAGGTTTCCGAAGGGTCCCCGACTAATGCCAGAAGTTTGGACGATCTTGACTCCAGAGGTTGCAACCGAAGATCGAGATTTAGGAACGAAGGTACAATATCATGATGAAATGCATAGTGTTAGGACCCGTCACCACTAATGACTTCTACTAATTAAAACAACAAACTAAAGTCAATTCACACTAACACAAAAAACCATGCAACATATTAAATACAATAATGAAAATTGAAGCATTAATTTAAAAAGGACAAACAACAAGATTAAATATTTATAGTGGGTGGGACCTAATTATCAAAAACTACATCTTTGAAATTAAATAGAACTAAACAAAATAAAGAAGAAGAAAAAGAAAAAATAGAAAGGTTGATTTGAAATTGGTGCCTTTAGGTTACCTGCCTGAGTGACTTGGGAATCTTCAGGATCAAGATCAAACCTTGAGTTGCGTCTCTCAATATTCCCCCCGAGTTTCTAGGATTCTGGTCGTCTATTTGAAGATTAGGTGAGGGACATCTGATCTGCAACGGAATTACCAACGGAAAAATCGCTTTTCGACGGAAAATACGACATGAAATACCCCGTTGAGATTCAGCTCATAGCAGAAAAATATCTGACGGTTTCTGACGGTATTTCCAACGGAAACACCCCGTCGGAAATTCTGTCGGACAAGGATTTTGGAGCAAGCCAATCTGCAGAGGGGAAGAAAATTCCGTCAAAAAATCCGACGGAATTTTCTTCTCCCCTCAAAAAAAAATTTCGGTTTTAAAAAATTTTTGGTCCTCAAAAATAAATAAAAAACTTAAATATATCATGACACGATCATCACATACAATATATGTAATAATTACCAAATATAAATTTTTATATCTGAAAATAAAATGTGCTAAATTAAAAATCAATCACGACATCCACCAAACACAATTATTTTGGATCTACACATAGATCATATAAATTAATTAGAATCAAATAAATATGTGGGATCATCGTTGTCATTTTGGGAGTCCTCCTTATCATCAAAGTTCAAGTTGATTTGGCTGAAAGAACCTGCACTTTGTCCTTTAAGAAATCTTAAAACTTTTTCCATAATGTGCTCTGTCTTCCCCTGTTTCTTGGTAATTTAAGTTATAGCATCTGCTTGCTTGGTAATGCTCTGATTAAGGAGTTGCGCTTGCTCTCTTGGATCAAAATGCTCAGCTGATGAGTGACTTGCAGCTGCAATTGTAGCTGATTTTTTCAACTTGACCACTCCATGCCAAAACTGCATACATGGCCTTTTTTGCCCATATTTCTTTAACCCAAAACTCTTTTGGGGTCATAGGGGGCAACTGGGAGCTCCCTTGAGTTGCAGCTTGAATATATTTCTCCCATTTGTTGTGATGATCCTCCTGAAAGTTGTCAAAAATGAAACTATTTCATACTAAATCGACAATTATAACATATGAATAATCTTTGAATAAAATGTACCAAACTTGTATATTTTTTTCAGATTTTTTTACCAACGAAAGCTTTGTCTTTGACCTTGTAGTAAGTGTCCTTAAATAGTTCCTCACATGTGAGTTCCCTACCTAGTACTTTGGCTTACAAAAAAAAATATACAATGAGTGATCAAATATAAAGAAGGACCAAAACCTCAATCATTACCATACATTATATATGAAAAATACACTTATTAATAATCACATTACTTACTAGACGCCTTTTCCTTTCACTAATCAGAATTGAACCACATGTATGTAACAAATGACCAAAATCTTCTGCATCACTCAATCTATTCTTTTTATTTTGTTGACTCAATTTCTTAAACTTGTCATCCTCACTCCAATCTTTGAGCATCTCATTCCAAACACTAGGTGGTAATCACTTCACCTTTTTGTTGTACTTCCTGGCATATCGCAGAATGTCCCTAAGTCGAGTTGCATCTCTATACTCAAAGTTATGCCGTATCTAAATTTCATTGTCTGGATGCTAGTAGTAGTGTTTCTGTGACAAAGATGAAGTATATTAGTAAACATATCAAAGAATCTAATGACGACTTTAAAATTCGTTGTACAAAAAATTAACCTTGAACTCATTAAACCATATGTCTCTTTGAGATTGTGGAACTTCCCCCCACGTGGTCATGATGGCTACCCGTTGTTCGTTTCATTAGCTTGGAAGGCAGCATGAAGCATGTTCTCTATATGATTATGATCGTTGTGATCGTAATCAAAATTCATAGAATGTGAACTACTTGCACCCCCTGCTTCCGAATTATCTTCTTCTCCATGACTTGTCCAGTATCAATAATTCTTCACAGACCCCCTTCTATACAAATGAGACTTTACAACGTTAAGTGTACAATACTGCATATTCTTGCACTTCACACATGGACATCGATAAACTCCATTAATTCTATACTCCTGATTTCGTGCAAATTCATCAAATATATTAACTCCCATCAACCACTCATCTTTAAGCCCATATCCATAAGGATTTCTTCTCCTATACATCCATTGACGATGCAATGGCCCATCCATATGTTGCTAATATGATTGCCTTAATTGTTATGTTAACTACAATTAATTGCAATAATTATCTTTTAGAAATCTATTTAACCAGTTTAATATTTGGAATACAATAAAGAACTTCTAAACAAACATTATCACAATATTAAAGCGCATAAATAATTATATTTAACAAATCAAACAAATCATACAAAAAATTACCCACACGTAAAAAAAGAATATACTTCAAATCATTTACCTAAACGAAACATATTATACATGTTTACCTCTTTACAGCTATTTAATTTATTCAAATCAACATACATTACAAATGAAATTAAAGATTAAATTATTTACTCCAAATATTATATTCACTAATGACACTAATAAATTTATATATATTACAAAAAATAACTTTAACAACGTAATTAAACATTTATACATATATATATTACATAAAAATAAATTTAATAGAACTATTAAATATATCATAATAAACCTAATTAAGCATCTAACACAAATTACATAATTTATTTCACACTTCATTCAAATAAACAACCCAAAAAAAATACTATTACCCAAAAGACGAAATAAAAATACTTAACAAATCAAACAAAAAATTAACCGTACCTCAACCAAGAATATTCTTCACATACTTCCCAATAATTAATATACACAACAAATCAAACAAAAAATAAATATACTTAACATACTTAAACTATTCACCAAAATAAAACATATATTATATATGCTTACCTACTTACAACTATTTCATTTATCCAACTCAAGATACTTTACAAATTAAGTCACTACTAAAAATTCTAGCTTTTCTGATGGAAAATGCTGACCGAAATCATCGGACAGGCCGGCGGATATGGCGATGGAAAGACGGGAAAAGTAAAACATGGCGGCGGGAGGTCCGACGGAATGTTATTCCGTCGAAACTTCCGACGGATTCCGACCATTCCGTTGGAATCCCGACGGAAATTCGACGGAAAATCCGTCGGAGATCAGGTCAATGTTGATCAGATCTGGCAGGAAGTTGGAAATTTTTTTTAAAAAGATTTCATGTCCGACGGAATATTCCATCGGACATTCTGTCGAACAGTAATATCCGAC
>NCQT01069768.1:1337-16093 GCA_002740465.1 Stenocereus thurberi
CCTCTTTAAGTTATCCCATCAACAATATTGCTTCAGATCCATGGGCATTTTGTTCCTCCTGGATTCAATGAATAACGAGCATTATGGGCTCCTCCTAAAGCCTTCTTTTCAATTCCTCTTTATTAGGACTAGATAACTGGTTTTGTAACCTCAAGATTGCATCCTCATGTATCACAAAGTCACATGACTTCCCCTGTATGACATTTTCCTAAGTCTCTCTAATTTGACATCACCCTTTTGACTTAACTTAATCTTCGCTATTATTAAGGATTGCACTTTTAATGCTAATGGCAACTCGTTTCTTAACCCATGTGATACAACCTCAATGCCCATATTTTCAAGTCCCTGGCGACGCCAGATTGGATAGTTATTATTGCGTTCCTAGGCTTTTCATCAGTGAACTAGTCAAAAGTTTCCTAGATCTAGATTCGACTTTAAAAATGAACATATTCCTGAATGAGAGTGATAAGAATGTGGTCAAGTGAATCACTGCCCATACAAGAAGTAAACAGTGAAGTTAGAAATGTTTAATAAGGAAGGGATTGCCATAGGATGGCTAAAGTAAAGATGACTATGAGCTTCAGGAGTCCAAGAATAGAAGGCCACTGGCATTATAGTTTGCAGATAAGAATCATGAAAGAGCCAACAGATAGTCCACAGTTCCTGAGTCATGTCAGTGAGAAATACGGTTATTCTATATCATCTCAATCGGGTTGAGTATTTAGCAACTTGACTTACAGATCAATTAGGTTATTTATGAAATATGAAATGAAATAAGAAAGAATTAGAGAATTCAAAATAGGAAGACAAGATTATTTACTTACTTAAATACTTTTAATCAAAGTTCTGATTGTTCGGTCAAGCTGCTTAGACCTCTTCGCATGAATGGAGATAAGTTTGGGGTTTTGGAGCTCTAACAGGAATAAGAGGGTGGACTATTACTATAATTGTGACACTAAAGTGTGGTTGAATGCAAAAATCAAAAATATAGTACCAATATCTTAAGAAATAGGATAATTATGATGCCCAACATAGGGTAATAGCTAATGATAAAAGAGTTTTAAAGGAAAAGATTTGACACACTTTAAACCAGAGAGGTGATTAAGTTACATTTGGTTCGTCGATTTACAAATAAGATAGTAGTAATGGAGTTTTAACAAGGTGACCGTCTACCCACCATCAACAGCATGAAGTCGATAGACGAGTTTGGATTTGAATAAGTAGAGTACAAAATAGGCATTATGAAACAATTTTAAGTAAGATAACAATATTGCATAGAGAAAGGCTGAGTCTATATTTTGAGGAATGGAACTCAGAAGCAAGAAATTTGCTAGGGTTGCAACAATCATTGTTGACTTGCACTAGTGGGACTTAACTGCATCTCTAACTCAAACAAGCTATAGGCTTACTACCATGAAAACAGGGTACAAGATATATACATATAAATATGCTTTTAGCAAAATGAAGAAAAGGAAGACGAAAGTCAAAAGTATTAGAATATATTGACAACCACTTAAAATCGAGCGAGATTGGATTCAATATTTAGCCGCAAGTTTCAAAGACATGGGGGATGATACTGGAAATAGGTACGAGCACTCTTGAGGAACCACTAGCATTATAAAAGTTCGAAATTAAAAGAAGAATCAGGTAATGTTGAACGAAAGATCAGGCAGATCAACCAAATATAGGAAATGATAGAAATAATAGCATTAATGCAATAGATAAATTAATCAGCAAGGCTTCGTATGCTCATTAAGATCTTCTAGGCAAATGCTCGGGATTAAGAGGAGGTAATATAGAGCAGAGACGACATCATACACAAATTAAGATGATTAAGGGAGAAGTTGATTAATGACTAAAAGTACTAAGAATGTTGCTGATGTAGGATTTTTAATGAAAGGAACATATGACAGATTTCAAAACGATAGGTAACTAAAATATTACCGTGATGCAGATAGAGTGAAAATAACTATAAGCGTAAACAATTTAGGAATGAGGGGCAATAATAGTTAGATGATTCCAATTATTGGTTACATAGGAACTAAAGCATTGCACATAAATCCAAAAGTCAGACTAGCAGTAAAATAGTAATCTATATAGTGATTGGATGTTAAGGGCAAGAAGGGTCACGTTACTATTGAAGTAATGGTTGCAAAAGGCAAGCTGAGTAGAGGTAATTAGTGAAAGCAAGAGAGACATAACCGATCTTAATGATAGGAATTCCCTTCAAAAATTAATTTCATAAGGAAATTCAATGAGGAAAAAGGTATGTAAAGAAGTATTGCTGTAGTGATTAAATAGTTTTTGTGAAGTTTAATGTAAATGAAAAGGAATTGTAAATAAATTATGTAATTGCATAATAAGGGGTGGCTAACTCTAGGTGGGAACCAAGGAGGGCAAGAAGGATGCTAATTTATGCAATGATATCTGACAAGAAAAGTGTAATATTAGTTGGCCAAAAGGTCACTGTAAACTTATTTCGATTAATGCAGGGACTCATGCAGCTAAAGTTTCAAGGATTTGACACGCTCAAAATAAAGTCGTCTGAGTTTAAATTTGTACATAGACATCTCACGTATCTCATTTCCCCACAATCCTCTATCGTTGTGCTTGAAGTTGTGTCCCGGTAACACTCTTGTGAATTTAACATTTGAACCTCGTAAAATTACTAGTAATACTTCTATAGAATCCATGCCATACATATATTTATAATCGAATTACCACTCCCAATTCCTTAACAACATAAACTGTAATGCATCAACAAGTGCCCTAATTAGTCCAACCCATATAACCATTATAATATATTATTCTTCTCCAAATATTGTTTATCTCCCCAAATCTTATCCACTCTGGGCAAAAATACAAATTATGGCTTCTGAAATTTCTGGTATACAAAAGTAACGAGTCTGTCCACATATACGACATATCCTCAAGCCCTTTTCATATAGTTTCACTTCTGTAGTTGGTCGTTTTTCATCAAAATGAGCGTTCTCAAATTGTGGACCGTTACTCTCGCTACTTTGATGAATCCAACATCTAAGCATCCTTCTTCTCGCTCTTTCGTTTCTATTTTTTCTTTTCATCTAGTCCTTGTTAATCCCGAGGAGCTTACTTACCGAATCACCTGATGCTCTATAAAGTAAGACCTTCCCTACTTAGTTTATTTTGCACAATCTAATGAGTATAGTTGACCATGAACGTCCATAACCCAATCCAACATAGTTAAGGGAAATTATTTATACCGTCTGCTTAGAAGCTCTTATGAATATCTCGTAGCTAATACCCATCCATAGTCATTTCCAAGTGCCTTTAGAGTTTGTTTTAGCCTCATAACTATGTTATCGACCCAACCACACTATGAAATCTTAAATCTCTAAGAGAGTTTTCCCCTACACATTTCTAGAGTTTTCAATGCCTGCGATCGCCTAGATTGAGGTATATTTGTTTTTATGATTTCAGTCAATGACCCAGGATCAAAACGTCCACCATCATCCCAAGCCTAAGTATCCTCCATCTCTTCATTACTTACTACCTCCATTACTGCAAAACATGCTCTTAGGCTGTAATGACTTGTACACACCTAGCAGTCAGTAGCCCACATAAGTTCACATATTTTGGAGGCACGTTAATGACAACACTTGCTTTGCCAAACACCTTACCCTGTTGCAAATAACCCATGTGATATCAAGTAGCACTCTATAAGCTACTGAATTGCCAACACCTAATTCATTATACTAAATTATTATTGCCAAACATCTATAAGGGTGTGATAGACCCTCATACATTGACCTTATTGCACTATTGCAATTGCGATTTCATACTGATCTAATCCATAAATATTGCTACATAATACATTTCCCCTGTTTAGCAAGTTAGTGTAGTTTGGTATTGCATTAATCGCATAAGAGTTTATGAACTTCACCTTCTTATCATGTCTTACACATCACAATACCCAAATATTCAGTATTTCAGTGCGTCTTAATAAAACCTCTAAATTGAAAGCATCGTGATAACTCAAACGTGCAACCCAAAACTACACAAACTATCACTACGAGCTCTGTATACTTCATCGAAATATATACGTTACTAGGAAGTTAACCAAATGCTTCCTCATTCTACTTTGATAACGATGGAATTCCTAAGATATTATTTAGCGTCCTTGATCTTAATACCAAAGGTTAAAGGCCAGACAAATGTTTACTAAAACATCCTCGTGATGCACACATTCACATGAATTTCGACTCAACATTTCGCTTCACTAGTTGAACACAACTCGTAGGAACCCCAATAGCTCACAGTGACCCTAAACCTGGCTCTGATACCACAACTGTAACGCCCCCAATTTTAATGCCTGGTTACTCTAATTTAATCCCTTATTTAGTAACGAATTGCAGCGGAAGTCTTTTGATTTGAGGCATTACCGCCATTCCATAACGGAACAAGGCTACGTGAGACTATCTGTAACGCAGTGTTATCCACGTCATCACCTGATTCACTAAACATTGGAAACGCATATGCTCGACAACCTGCTTAACCCATAGTACACTTGGCAACTTAGCATAACAATACCAGGCACCAACCGTCCTAACGTCCCAAAGCATATACTCACTGTGAGCGCTTGGCTAGCTAACGTTTTACAAGACTGCAACTTTCGCTCATTTCTTGCTACCTTCTAACTTGCCAGGAAGGAAACTATTCACTACTCCTTTACATAAAATAGAAAACACAAAAACATTTAAAATATGAGCCGAAGCTCAGCACGTACATCCCTATGTTATAAAATAAGTTTTGTAAACAATTAGTTGGGCGCCCGCATTTTAAAACATTTTATTTTGTAAATAGGAGAGAGAGAGAATGTATAATAAAACTAATTTGCCGGTTATTATAAGGAACTTGACCCCTTGCTGACATCTATAGCGATCTTGAAATAGGTGCAAACCTCCCAGGCCGATCAGAAAACCTAAGTGGCAGCCGCGTGGATAAATTGAAGGGCATAAATCCTGATGATTGATAATTGATGGGGACACTTGATCATGTGACAAAACATTGCATAAAATGATTCATTATATGATTGTCATATTGATTTTGCATACTTTGAGAAACATGTGAGTTTTCGAAGAGCACAGGCAATATACGTACCTGATCTTTGAGAATCTTTCTCTCTTTTATTGAAAATCGTTTGCTGGTAACTTGAAGCGACTGACGTGGGCCTCAATTCTACTTCAAATATATAATTTTTCTTGGTTAGTAAGAGATTTAGAAGTTCTATTACATTTATTGGCTTAATGGATAATTTAAATTCCTTCCACCTCTCTTTTTATGATTATCGAAATTATTATTACTCAACTTGGTTCCATTTTATTTAATTTCTGTTCTGCTTCCTTGACGTTGTTGATGTTCATTTCACGAGTATTGTAAAAGTGAATTAGGGTGACTTGCCACATGTTTATAGATGATGACATTACCGTCACTATTCGAATTATTGCTATAAGCTCATTGCATTATTAGTATTAACGCCATTAGACATTATTGATCCTTATCACCCCTATTTTTTTTAATTACTATTATTATTATTAGGATTGTGGTTATTTTTGGTAATAATTGTTATTAACGATATTATTACGGTTATTGTTTTCCTCTTTAACGAATCATTGTTAGTCATTAAACTTTGGTTTGCAATACGGTTAAAAGCGACTTCATGAAATTGGTAACCCAATCATACAATTGTCATTAGTGAAATAAAACCACAAACTTGGTTCGTGATTTTCAAACATTTAAAGCCACTATATCTCCCTCCCTTCTCCTCTCTCTCTCTCTCTTCCTTACTTGGAAAATTAAACTTTGTCATGTGGTTAGACAACAACATAATACATATGTTTATATCTCTTCATTTTCATTTGATTATCCCAAAGATTTGCTTAAACACCATTAAAGCACCCAAACTAAACTCAAGCTTCATCCTAAATCACCAGGTCACAACGAGCACACACATACACACCCAATAAATAAAGTTTTAGCATCAATCCTCATTAATTCCCTTTAAATATTCATTATAATCCCCTTAGAACCACCAAATCAACCATGATCAAGCTTGTATTTCTTATATTCAACCACAACCTTAATCACCAAGTGATGATCATAACTAGCACACACATTAATCTTATATATTTTTATGCATACATCCCTATTTAATCAACCACTAGCTCATTTAAGCATTAATAGCCCAACAGGATTAACTTGAATATTATTCAAACCCTAAACCCTAATCCTTCAATCTCATAATCACAACTCACCTACCCAACATGGTTTTTACTTTGACTTCATTCTAATGGACATTAAAATCAATCTCAACATCCTCAAACCCAATTTCAGCACCAAACATCACCCTTCCTCACTACCATGTGCATTCTCAATCTCACTTCATCCATTCAATTTCACAACCAACATTCAAGAAAACAATAAATTGATATTCACCAAGGCTATCATAAAAATTCAGATTCCAAACATCAAAATTGAAATAATTGAGAGTTAGGGTTTCACCTTTCAACCCACTCAAACAACCCAAAGACACCCAAAGAGCTGAAGAGGAAGACGACTAGGACCACACGCTGGGCGACGGAATCTGGTGACAACGAGGCAGCGGCGGACGGCTGTTGGTCGGCGTGCAGACAGGCGATCATGGGCAGGGGTGGTGGTGCTCTGTTCGGGCAGAGAGGGAGGGGGTTTATGGGTTTTGGGGATGGGGGTTACGGGCTGGGTAAAAGAAAAGGGGTTGGGGGATTTTTCTTTTTCTTTTTCTTTTTTTTTTGTTTGTTTTGATTTTGGTTTATTTAGTTCAAGTTTTAATTAATTCTTTCCTTTTTCTTACTCCCCTTTTATTTGTTGACACATAATCCTTACATTTTCTCATATTTATCCTAATCTCTGTCTTATATTTATGTTTATTTTATTTTATTTTATGACCATTCATTACATATATACATGTGTCGAAAATTGGATTAACATTTGGCTAGAATTAATAAATTAAATTTTACATATTTTGCTTGTAAATTTGGGAGAAGACATTTTTATTTTTAATCATTAACTCACTCTTTTTTTTAATATTCATAACTTGCCCCCGTTTATTATAGTTATATTGTTGTTAAATTAATTCTTATACTATTATCATTATTGCTTTCAAATTAGCCCTTGATAACTAGGCTAATGTTTATTTAGCAAGTAATTCAAATATTTATTAGCACTTGAATGAATTATTTAGGAGTATAACGACATCCGTTTTGAAGCCACGTCGTCATTTCAACCTGTAATGCACAAGTATGTATATATGTACATATACATAAAATGTTAAACTGAAATGTGGCGCCCAACTGGATTAATTTATAATTAGGATAATTTAACGTAATTAGCATGAGTCTTAGGTTTGGGCCATTATAGCTTTTCCCCCTTAAAATAAGTTTCGTCCTTGAAACTTGCAGTTTGAAAGAAACATTGTCCGTACCTCAAGTAGATATGGGTACTTGCTTCTCATGTCATCCTTGTCTCCGATGTAGCCTCTGTTGAGTTATGGTTGGTCCATAGGACCTTAACCAGATGAATGCTTTTATTTCAAAATTGCTTAACTATGTAGTCTAATATCTGTACGAGACGATCCTCATACATTAAGTTATCAGCAACTTCTACTGGATCTGCTATGTTGATATGATTTGGATCTGGAACATGTTTTCTGAGCTGTGAAATGTGAAAAACGTTACGGACATGCTCATGGTCTGTTGGTAAATCCAACCTGTAAGCTACAGGGTTTAATTTCTCAATAGTTTCATAAGGCCTGATATATCTAGGGCTTAGTTTGCCCCTTAGGTTAAATCTTCTAACTCCTTTAAGTGGGGACACCTTTAAAAAAATACTTTATCTCCCACTTGAAATTCTAGCGTTCTTCTCCTTTTGTTCACATAGCTCTTCTGTCCGCCTCTGGCTACTTTGATGTGTCTTTGACTCTTCCTTATCATTTCAGTGGTCTCTTGAATCAACTCATGCCCTAGGATTAGTGCTTCGTCAAGCTCACTCTAATACAATAGAGTTGTACACTTCCTCCTGTACAGTCCTTCAGAAGGAGCCATCTTAATCTTGGATTGATAGCTATTGTAATAATGGAATTTCACCAATGGTAAGTAATTTTCCCACTTTCTTTGGAAGCCAAGCACATAGTCTCTCAACATATCCTCTGGGGTTGATTCACTCTCTCAATTTTCCCATTGATTTTAGGGTGATATAAACTACTAAAACTTAACTTGGTCCCAAAACCTTTTTGTAGAGCTTGCCAAAACCAAGCTTGAAGCCTTTGGTTTCTATCGGATACTATGCCCTTTGGTATGTCATGCAGGCAAACTAGTCCTTTGACATACAATTATAATGGTCTCTCTACACCCTACGTCCCATGGGTTGGTATAAAATGAACAGATTTGGTGGGTCTGTCAACATTGATCCAAATGACACCCTTTTTGAAGATGTGAGGAACATTCCCATGACAAAACCCATTCAAATGAAATTCCACTTTCAGGTGGGACTTCCCAAAGGCCCCAGTCCGGATACTTGGCATTGATGCTTAGTCTTGGTCTCTTGACAAGTCAAGCACTTCCACATACTCTGCAGTCTCCCTCTTTAAGTTATCCCACCAACAATATTACTTCAGATCCATGGGCATTTTGTTCCTCCTGGATTCAATGAATAACGAGCATTATGAGCTCCTCCTAAAGCCTTCCTTTCAATTTCTCTTTATTGGGACTAGATAACTGGTTTTGTAACCTCAAGATTCTATCCTCATATATCACAAAGTCAGGTGACTTCCCCTGTAATGACATTTTCCTAAGTCTCTCTAATTCAACATCACCCTTTTAACACTTAATCTTCGCTATTATTAAGGATTGCACTTTTAATGCTAATGGCAACTTGTTTGTTGATCCATGTGATACAACCTCAATGCCCATATTTTTAAGTCCCTGGCGACGCCAAATTGGATAGTTATTATTGTGTTCCTAGGCTTTTCATCAGTGGACTAGTCAAAAGTTTCCAAGATCTAGATTCGACTTTAAAAATGAACATATTCTTGAATAAGAGTGATGAGAATGGTAGTCAAGTGAATCATTGCCCATGCAAGAAGTAAATAGTGAAGTTAGAAATGTTTATAAGGAAGGGTGTCATAGGATGGCTAAAGTAAAGACGGCTATGAGTTTTCAGGAGTCCAAGAATAGAAAGCCACCGGCATTGTGGTTTGCAAATAAGAATCATGAAAGAGCCAACAGATAGTCCACAGTTCCTGAGTCATATAAGTGAGAAATATGGTTATTCTATGTCATCTCAATCGGGTTGAGTAGTTAGCAGCTTGACTTACAGATCAAGTTAGGTTATTTATGAAATATGAAATGAAATAAGAAAGGGTTAGAGAATTCAAAATAGGAAGACAAGATTATTCACTTACTTAAATACTCTTAATCAAAGTTCTGATTGCTCAGTCAAGCCGCTTAGACCCCTTGGCATGAATGAAGATAAGTTTGGGGTTTTGGAGCTCTAATAGGAATAAGAGGGTAGACTATTATTATAATTGTGACACTAAAGTGTGGTTGAATGCCAAAGTCATAAATATAGTACCAGTATCATAAGAAATGGGATAATTACGATGTCTAAAATAGGGTAATAACTAACAATAAAAGAGTTTTAAAGGAAAAGATTTGACACACTTTAAATCAGAAAGGTGATTAAGTTACATTTGGGTCATCGATTTATAAATAAGATAGCAGTAATGGAGTTTCAACAAGGTAACCGTCTATCCACCATCAACAGGATGAAGTTGATAGACGAGTTTGGATTTGAATAAGTAGAGTATAAGATAGGCACTGTGAAACAATTTTAAGTAAGATAACAAAATTGCATAGAGAAAGGCCGAGTCTATATTTTGAGGAATGGAATTTAGGAGCAAGAAATTTGCTGGGGTTACAACAATCATTGATCACTTGCACTAGTGGGACTTAACTGCATCTCTAACTCAGACAAGCTATATAGGCTTACTACCATGAATAAACAGGGTACAGAATTTATACATATAAATATGCTTTTAGCAAAATGAAGAAGAGGAAGATGAAGTCAAAAGTATTAGAATGTATTGACAAACACTTAAAATCAGGCAAGAATGGATTCAATATTTAGCCACAAGTTTCAAAGACATTGGGGATGATACTGGAAATAGGTACGAGTACTCTTGAGGAACCACTAGCGTTGCAATAGTTTGAAAATAAAAGAAGAATCAGATAATGTTGAAAGAAAACAAAGTTGAAAGATCAGGTAGATCAACCAAACATAGGAAATGATAGAAATAATAGCATTAATGCAACAGACAAATTAATCAACAAGGCTTCGCATGCTCATTAAGATCTTCGAGGCAAGTGCTCGGGATCAAGTGGAGGTAATATAGCAAAGAGATGATGTCAACACACAAATCAAGATGATTAAGGGAGAAGTTGATTAATGACTAAAAGTACTAAGAATGTTGTTGATGTAAGATTTTTAATAAAAGGAACATATGACAGATTTCAAAACGATGGATAACTAAAATATTACTGTGATGCAGATGGAGTGAAAATAACTATAAGCATAAACAATTTAGGAATGAGGGGCACTAATAGTTAGATGATTCCAATTATTGGTTACATAGGAACCAAAGCATTGCACATAAATCCAAAAGCCAGACTAGCAGGAAAATAGCAATCTACATGGTGATTGGATGCTAAAGGCAAGAAGGGTCACGTTACTATTGAAGTAATGGTTGCAAAAGGTAAGCTGAGTAGAGGTAATTAGTGAAAGCAAGAGAGACATAACCGATCTTAATGATAGGGATTCCCTTCAAAAATTAATTTCATAAGGAAATTCAATAACGAAAAAGGTATGTAATGAAGTATTGCTGCAGTGATTAAATAGTTTTTGCAAAGCTTAATGTGAATGAAAAGGAATTGTAAATTAAATTATGTGATTGCATAATAGGGGGCGGCTAACTCTAGGTGGGAACCAAGAAGGACAAGAAGGATGCTAATTTATGCAATGATATCTGACAAGGGAGGTGTAATATTAGTTGGCTAAAGGTCATTGTAAACTTACTTCGATCAATACAGGGACTCATGCAGCTAAAGTCTCAAGGGTTTGACACGCTCAAAAGAAAGTCGTCTGAGTTTAAATTTGTATACAGACATCTCACGTATCTCATTACCCCACAATCCTCTATTGTTGTGCTTGAAGTTGTGTCCTGGTAATACTCTTTTGAATTTAACATTTGAACCTCGTAAAATTACTAGTAATACTTCTATAGAATCCATACAATATATTTATTTATAATCAAATTACCACTCCCAATTCCTTAACAACATAAACTGCAATGCATCAACAAGTGCCTTAATTAGTCCAACCCATATAACCATTGTAATTTATTATTCTTCTTCAAATATTGTTTATCTCCCTAAATCTTATCCACTCTGGGCAAAAATATAAATTATGACTTCTAAAATTTCTGGTATACAAAAGTAACGGGTCCGTCCACATATACGACATATCCTCAAGCCCTTTTCATATAGTTTCACTTTTATAGTTGGTCATTTTTCATCAAAATGAGCGTTCTCAAAATTATGGACCGTTACTCTCACTACTTTGATGAATCCAACATCTAAGCGTCCTTCTTCTCACTCTTTTTTTTCTATTTTTGCTTTTCATCTAGTCCTTGTTAATCCTGAGGAGCTTACTTACCGAATCACCTGATGCTCTATAAAGTAAGATCTTCCCTACTTAGTTTATTTTGTGCAATCTAATGAGTATAGCTTGACCATGAACATCCATAACCCAATCCAACATAGTTAAGGGAAATTATTTATACTGTCTACTTAGAACCTCTTATGAATATCTTGGAGCTAAAACCCATCCATAGTCATTTTCAGGTGCCTTTAGAGTTTGTTTTAGCCTCATAACAAGGGTGGACGTTATCGACCCAACCACACTATGAAATGTTGAATCTCTAAGAGAGTTTTCCCCTACACATTTCTAGAGTTTTCAATGCCTGCTATCGGCTATATTGAGGCATATTTGTTTATATGATTTGGGTCAATGACCCAAAATCAAAACGTCCACCATCATCCCAAGTCTAAGTATCCTCCATGTCTTCATTACTTACTACTTCCATTACTGCGAAACGTGCTCTTAGGTTATAATGACTTGTACACACCTAGCAGTCAGTAGCCCACATAAGTTCACATATTTTGGAGGCACATTTAATGACAACACTTGCTTTGCGAAACACCTTATCGTGTCGCAAATAACCCATGTGATATCAAGTAGCACTCCATAAGCTACTGAATTGCCAACGCCTAATTCATTATACTAAACTATTATTACCAAACATCTATAAGGGTGTGATCGACCCTCATACATTGACCTTATTACACTATTGCAATTGCCATTTCACACTGATTCAATCTATGAATATTGCTACATAATACATTTCCCCCGTTTAGCAAGTTAGTTTAGTTTGGTATTGCATTAATCACGTAAGAGTTTACGAACTTCACCTTCTTGTCATGTCTTACACATCACAATACCCAAATATTCAGTATTTCAGTGCATCTTAATAAAACCTCTAAATTGAAAGCATCTTGGTAACTCAGAGTGCAACCCAAAACTACACAAACTATCACTACGAGTTCAGTATACTTCTTCAGAATACATACGTTACCAAGAAGTTAACCAAATGCTTCCTCATTCTACTTTGATAACGATGGAATTCCTAAGATATTATTTAACGTCCTTGATCTTAATACCAAAGGCTGAAGGCCAGGCAAATGTTTACTAAAACATCTTCGTGATGCACGCATACACATGAACTCCGACTTAACATTTCGTTTCACTAGTCGAACACAACTCACAGGAACCCCAAGAGCCTACAGTGGCCCTAAACCTGGCTCTGATACCACAATTGTAATGCCTCCAATTTTAATGCTTGGTTACTCTAATTTAATCCCTTATTTATTAACGAATTGTAGCGGAAGTCTTTTGATTGGAGGTATTGCTGCCATTCCATAACGGAACAAGACTACCTGAGATTACTTGTAACACTGTGTTATCCACGTAATCACTTGATTCACCAAACATTGGAAATGCATATGCTCGACAACCTGTTTAACCCATAGTACACTTGGCAACTTAACATAACAATGCCAGGCACCAAGCGTCCTAACGTCCCAAGGCATATACTCATTATGAGCGCTTGGCTAGCTAACGTTCTGCAAAGCTGTAACTTTCACTCATTTCTTGCTAACTTCTAACTTGCCAAGAAGGAAACTGTTCATTACTCCTTTACCTAAAATAGAAAACACAAAAAACATTCAAAATATGAGCTGAAGCTCAGCACGTACATCCCTATGTTGTAAAATAAGTTTTGTAAACAATTAATTGGGTGCCCGCATTTCAAAACATTTTACTTTGTAAACAGGAGAGAGAGAGTGAATAAGTAAAACTGATTTGCCAGTTATTATCTGGAATTGGACCCCTTGCTGATGTCTGCAACGATTTTGAAATAGGTGCACACCTCCCAGGCCGATTAGAAAGCCTGAGTGGCAGCCGCGCGGGTAAATTGAAGGACATAAGCCCTGATGATTGATAATTGGTGGGGCTACTTGATTATGTGATAAAACATTGCATAAAATGATTCATTATATGATTATTATATTGATTTTGCATACTTTGAGAAACATGTGAATTTTCGAAGAGCACAGGCAATGTACGTACTTGGTCTTTGAGAATCTCTCTCTCTTTTATTGAAAATCATTTGATGGCAACTTGAAGTGACTGATGTAACCTCAATTCTGCTTCAAATATGTAATTTTTCTCGATTAGCAAGAGATTTAGAAGTTTTATTATATTTATTGGCATAATGGATAATTTAAATTCCTTCCACCTCTCTTTTCATGATTATCGAAATTATTATTACTCAATTTGGTTCCATTTTATTTCGTTTTTGTTCTGCTTCCTTAATGTTGTTGATGTTCGTTTCACGAGTATTGTAAAAGTGAATTAGGGTGACTTGCCACATGTTTATAAATGATGACATTACCGTCACTATTCGAATTATTGCTATAAGCTCATTACATTATTAGTATTTACGCCACTAGAAATTATTGATCCTTATCACCCCTATTTTTTAAATATTTTTTTAATTACTATTATTATTATTAGGATTGTGATTATTTTTAGTCATAATTGTTATTAACTATATTATTACGGTTATTGTTTTCCTCTTTAATGAATCATTGTTAGCCATTAAACTTTGGATTGCAATACGGTTCAAAGCGACTTCATGAACTTGGTAACCCAATCATACAATTGTCATTAGTGAAATAAAATCACATACTTGGTTTATGATTTTCAAACATTTAATGCCACTATATCTCCCTTCTTTCTTCTCCCTCTGTCTCTCTCTCTTCCTCACTTGGAAAATTAAACTTTGTCATGTACTTATACAACAACATAATACATATGTTTATATCTCTTCATTTTCATTTGATTATCCCCAAAGATTTGCTTAAACACTATTAAAGCACCCCAACTAAACTCAAGCTTCATCCAACATCTCATCCTAAATCACCAAGTCACAACAAACAAACACATACACATCCAATAAATAAAGTTTTAGCATCAATCCTCATTAATTCCCTTTAAATATTCATTAT
>NCQT01069772.1:4589-16599 GCA_002740465.1 Stenocereus thurberi
AGTAAACCTAAGAAACTTAAACGCATCTAAAATTCGAAATTAAAGCAGAAAAGTCGAAATAAAACCCTAAAAATCTCTCAAACTGAACTCGAAATTACCACTAAACCCAGAACAACTTCAACATAAACCAAGTAACAAATAAACTAAAAGAGAAGGGGAATTTGGTTATGCCACAAACAAGCTTCAATTGCTACCAAAAATGGTCGAATCACCATAAACACGCCCCAAACTCAGGGCGAAATAGGGGAAGAAAAGGTGCATGAACAGCTAAATCAACCCATCTATGGATGAATTTGAAACCCAAAATCATAAACTTCAACTCAATACTGATGAATTCAACGTCAAATGCGTGAAATTTTTGGCTAGAAACGGATCTACGATTCGAAATCAAAGCAGAAAAGTTGAAATGAAACCCTAAAAATCTCCCAAATTGAACTCAAAATTACTGTTAAAATTATCTAGAGCTCGAATTGAAACTAACTAAACCCTAAAACTAAACCTAAAGACCTTGATTATACCTCGCTGCTTTCAATTGCACCACTCGCTTGATTTATAGCACCTCTTCGTCTCTGCTAGACCGTCGGTCTTAGAGGTTGAGGTGGACAATGGAGGTGATGTTGTGCTCGCTGTGCATGGAGCATCAATGGTGGTGAGGATGGTGTTGTGAAGATGAGGATGGTGTGGTGGCTCTGCGAGTTCGAGAGAGAGAGATGAGTTAGAGAGAGATGAAGTGAGATAAGAGGGATATGTTGGTGTATTGGGCTTCTCTGCTGCCCAAGAGGAGAGAAAAGGCATGGGATGGGGGGAAATAGCACGTGCTGCACGTGTGAGCAGGCTGGGATTTTTAGCTTTTATTTTATTTTTTTGCTTTTGCCTTGTTTTTTTTTCAATTTATTCAACACCTATAAAATCCAATAAAATCAAATAAAAATCTAAAAATAATAATATTATGAGCATAAATCGGGTATAAAATTATCGTAAAAATATTATATTTTTCTTCTTTCCCCACAAGGGCACAATCCACATCAAATAATTATGTTATTGCCTCAAATAATTAAATTGCACAAAAAATATAAAAAATATTTAAATTAGTATGTCAAATTGCAGATGTTATAAATTTTCCTTAGTTAATAAATATAGAAGGAGATTTATGGGTTCCCCACACTTATGAAGTATAGAGCTGAAAAGTTCCTAATTTTTCTTCCCACACTTCCTGAAGTGTAGCTAAATAAGTGTACACCTATTCAATGATCCTATAATATGTATGAGCTCATCGCTTTGGGTTCCACTTTCAGATAATAACGAGTGACGGTTTTAATATCATTCTCTCTCGCCCTGATTTTAAGTTAAAATGAATTGAAATGCAGTTGCTCATTGAAAAATGAATTTTATCCTTCACAGTGTAGCAGTGAACGTAGTGAGCCTTGGCTCACCCTTTAAATATTTTTGTTTTCATGTTTTAGATTGGACATTTGAAATGTAACACATTGGGCATTGTAAGTGGAGCAAGGAGTTAATTAAGGGGATTTAGCAAGGCTTAGAGTGGCATCTTTCTTAGTCTTGAGGCACTTGCAAGCATATAGGTAGGTTTGGATCTATTGTTTAGACTCAAGCGTGTGCAGTGTACATGCTACTTATTGTGTATTATGTAGGATGTTACTACATTGGTGGCGAGCATTCTAAATAGTTAAGCCTTATTCTTTCTAAGTTGGGTTATATTAATTACATCATAAACCATTAATGACTAACTAGTTGAGGCAAATTACATGATTCGGAGTTGGGGTGTTATAGTTTTTGCATCAGTGCCAGATTTGGTTCAAGGGTCAGTGTGAGCTATTAGGGGATTTCTAAGTTGGGTTGTATTAATTAAAGGAGGTGTAGAAGTTTATGTATATGAGTGCGTAATGAGGATGCTCCCATAAATCTTTATTACGTCAGCCCTTAGTATTCAAGCCAACCTAGGAGAGCTCAAGAACATCCAGTTGATCTTTTGTTGATTTATCTATTTCAAGGAAGCATACCAAGCCCATAACAATAAGTATGAAGAGTTTAGGGTTGCCTATTTGCATGATAAGGATGGCTTTGATCTAGAGGTCCTCTTAAGACATACAGGTATACCAAATGCTTGGGTATGGCAATGTTTTAGATATGAGGTGAGGATGTTTACAAATTCTTGTATGATTAATTTAGTACCCTACTAGACCTAACTCTCTACACAAGAGAAAGGAGTTATGTTGCAATATGTTTACACTAAATCAGTATAAAATAGACATTCCTATAGTGTAAATGTGTGAGGGCTTGCCCCGCTAGCATAAGTACTTTTCAGTAATAATTTACTGTAGTAAATTATATGACGACAGTCCAATAGTTGATGGTATGCTACTTAATATCATATGGGTTGTACGTGGCAAGGCTAGGGAATCATGTGGAGAAAGCATTGACATCAATTTGTTTTAAGATTAAGCAAACTTACATGGGACATTATAAGCCAACTACATACCCCAGTCACTGCATCTTCAACATGTTCTGCCAATACATTTGTATGGGTCCAAGTAGACATTATGACTTTCGACCTTCACTATCTTCATAAGATGAGATATGTTCTATTGATGTATCAATTAGCATGATGAGTTCCCGGAGATTCTTAAAAGGTATAGGAAAAAAAAGGGGAGAGAGAAACCATATACGTAAAATTGTCTGAAACCTTTGAGGATGTTGTACATATCATGAGGTTAATGTAGACCTTCAAATCACATGAGAATCATCGGAGAGAGGACATGATGGACAACTACTCGTTGGGGAAATTCCTTTTCACTGGGGACATTATGAGGAAATAAAAAAATATACATAACTTTTTGTTGGGTTTCTTGGTATAGACTATGTAGCTTGTTCTCTTGATACAAGATACATTACCTACATGGAGAAAAAAAGAAAAAAGGAAAAGTCATTGGGATTAACAAAGAGTGGGGAAACAAAGAGACAAGGAACATAGGTGAATAAATGAAAGCATGGGCTTTAGCTATCAATCCACCATGTGTAAAAGACCTCAGCATTACTTTCTCGTCAAAGCATCGTAATGCTACATGGAATAGAGAACATGAGGACTAAATAGGGAAGAGAATAGGAATTAAGATGATGGAATCCTTGTAGCAGTAGAAGCAGTGGTTGTTGGCCTCAAGCACACTCACTTCACCTAAGGCATTAAGTTGTACTTGTGAAATCTAAGGGAAAGGATTCAAAGAAATGCTACATATGTACACATATTCTATACTATCACACATCATATTTTATGGACTTTGGAGGTCATAGTTTATATTCTAGCCTATTAGTGGACATAATCAATGGCTATAATATTAGTTAGTGAATGAGAAATCGAGAAGCACAATAGAGCAATAATCTTTTTATTACGTGAACTTTAGATATTTGATCTTATCTTCCTGCAATACCTTTGTTAGGGTATTACCATTATGGGTCAAGTCTTACATGGACTACGTGGGGCTATAATCTAGTAACTTTGAATGACTGAAATATCCTATTCTAGAAGGTGTGGCGTTGACTCAACCCCCGACATGGCAATAAAAGAGGTATACAACAATTACATATGGGAAGATACTAAAGAAGGGTTGAAAACCTAGGTCGGTTTTTTCTAAGCATATTAAACCCATGTAATTGTAGCTATATATATATATATATATATCCCCGTATTGATAAAAGAGCCTACAACAACCTTGGATAACTAATTGTGAGGCTTTCCTTATAAAGTACGTACCCCTAAACATTATGTCGTCCTCCAATACAAACCTTTGGGTTTTTAATCCCAATTAGGTATTAGTTGTGCCCATGCTCTCTTTTAGGCCAATCCAACAAACTGATTGAGACTTATTCATCTATTAGTTGCTAAATTACCTAATTGCCCTAGAATATCTTAACAAAACCCTCTTCAAAAACTGAATCGTTTCTTGACACTAAACTTTATGTGGTGTCCTGACCGTCAAGATGGACTATCATCCTTTTACTTGATTTATTATCTTTGCTCAAGTTACTCCTGGTAATCCCCCCTTATTGGTTGGTGCCTATATTATTTGCAATAAATCTTGATCCTTGCTACCCTCTTTCATCATCAACCTAGAATTCATGGCATCTACTTAAGATTTTTTTTTCCTATATCTTAGACACTAGTTAATTAAGCAAGCCAATGAACAAAGCTTTCCTACTTTTGTAATATTTTCACCTCCTTCCTTAAGCTTTTCATAGTAGTCCACCATATGTTCTTGTGGGCCTACTCAAGTTTCTCTCACCTCCCTTCCCATGTAAGACTAGTATGTTTTCCACATCACTACCTTCTGTTCTAGTACTCTTACAACCCATTCAACCTAAAGATAAAAAAAAAAAAAATTGATCTTTTAGTTGTTCTTCTTACTTGTGAGTAAACTTGTAACCACCACAACCTTTTCTTTTTGTGGTTGCATAAACCTACATGTGAATGCTTTCATAAAAATTAAAAGACACACTTGTAGAAGTTCTGCTACATGTAATTGCACCTATTCCTACTTTCAATTCTCACTATAATGAAAAGGCATAAGAATGGTATCATCGTCACATTAATTCTTACTGACCTTTGGCCATTTGATTTGTGCAACATATAGTCATTCTAATGCAAGTCGATAATGCTACACTCCAATTGTGAGTCAGTACCTTGTAAATATTATTCTTTGCAATAGTGATGTTTGCCCTGGTGTCAACCATTTAAGCATCATCTACATCTTTTGTTTTATTGTTCATTTGGCTTTCAAATAATATCAAATGTTCTCTCCCTTGTGTAACTATTGTTTACAACCATCTAATTCTTACTGCCCCCATTCTTGAATTATTCATGAGTATAATTTCATTATGCTAACTTGCTCTTACTATTTTCCTTATTGATAAGTCCTTAAGGTGCACTCTATCTTGAGGTCATTTTTGTGCCATTTTTAGGAAGAACCGTGTGGTTTATGTTATAATTTATACTCTTTTTTGGGTTTTATGCTCGAGCATGGTTCTTCTCTATGTTTTGTAAGTTTTTAGACCATTTTTCCCCAAAGTCGACCATAATTGAGTGTAATTTGACTCCCCATGGACACCCCCAAGTCACCATGCCTGTAGAAGGGAGAAGAACAGAAGATCATCGAGACAGAACCCTCCACGGACTATCCGTGTTGAAGGCCATGGTCCTTAGTGAAGTTATAACTGCTAGCGTGGTCGTTTTTTCTCTTTCGTGTGGCTGAGGTTGATTATGTTTCTCTATAAATAAGGCTATTTTTATAGTAAGAAGGGCATAACACATCAAAGACGAGAACTATTCTCTCTAGTTTTTCATTCCTTTTCCATATTTTCTAGTCTAGTTTAGGTTTTTAGTAGTTTTAAGTTTGAGTGTTGAAGAATTATTTGCTATTTTGGAGCCCTTGTGAAAATGGGAAACCCTTAAAGGATCTCCAATTGCCCTAAGTTTTCTCCTCTCAAATACTCTATTTAGTTTTGCTGATTTGAATATGTGTGAGTAGTTTTCTCATTCTAGGGATTCTTAGCCAAGTATTGATGCTGGAGTCTTCCATTTTTATCTAATTGTTCTTATTCTTGATTGAGTTTGGTTAAATTCTATCTTGCATGTGTAACTGTTGTGTTTGGATTTTTACCAAATTCATTCGCTAATTCTGAACAGCTAAGTAAAGGGCTGTAAGGTGAAACTTACTATTTGATTGACGAGATAGGACTAGATTTAGCAATAATTGAAGGAGATTCACTTGTTAAGATGACTTTTAGCAATCAAAGATCTTTAACTTTGGCTAAACAAGGGCATTTGAAAGAATAACTTGTTAGTTTAGGCAATTCAATTTGTTTGGAAAGAAGATTGAAGTCTATATGTGATTGCACCCTTTCAATCCCCCATAATAGTTCGAGTACATGATATATTGCATTGATCCACATCTTTACAAGGTGAAACAATTTCCTAGATGTTTTTAATTGATTGAATTCTTCAAATATGTTATAGTTCTATTCAACTCTTAATTGAAATTGCTTGCCTAGCGCTTTTAAAGGAAGAAACTTAATAGGCTACAATTGGTTCTCGTGGGAACGATATCTTTACTATACTACAACACCCGTGCACTGACGGTCATAGTAGTAGCCCCTCCCAAGTTTTTGGAGCCATCGGTTTGACTAAGCATTTTTTTTTCCTTTGAAAAAAACCAAAATTTTTTTTTGAAAATTGACAAAATTAAAAAATTTTCGAAAGAAAAAAAAACCATGGCCATTTTCCATTTTTCCTAATTTGAGCATGAATTATTTTAGAGGTATTTTAAATGTTTACATGCTTTTGTTGCTCAATGTGGTTATTATATTTGTAAATGAGAAATTTTAGACATTGTTGATGAGGGTACGAATAGTAAAACCTAAGCTCTTTTAGGGTATTGGAGTTTTCATGCTAGAAGTATTGATGAAGCATAATATTTGCTTGAGTGGATTTCTTGGGATTCATTTTAGTTTTAGAAGGCTAATCATATTTCTGGATATTTATTCTGTGATCCTTGTGTGTTATATTATTCTAGATCTTATTATGCCCCCTTTTGGTGTGACTTGTGTAATTCTTCTTACCATGATATTAATTTGTGTTCTTATTATGCATGCTATACTTAACCTGACTTTGCATCATCTGTGGACAATTTTGATGCTGTGTTAATCTTACCTGATTCATCCCTTCCTTTAGCTTAGTGCACAGTTTAGTGTTGTTGATGCATATTTTGAGTTAGAAGACATTTTTAGATGAGGTGCATGATCTGGATAAGACTCCTTTGGAGGGGTTACATGATGTATTTATGCATGAGGAGTCTCCTAGTCTTGGTTTTGATAATATTGTTCTTTCTAATCCCCTTGATCATTCGCATGTTTCACCAATTTGTTGATTATCCCCTCCTTCCCCCGAGTATTGCATTGATGAGCTCATTAATAATCCTATGATTTGTGATGCTAATCGTGATTTGGGCTATGAGGATAGCATGTTTAGTATGGTTAGTGGGAATGTTGTTAATTTTATATCCCTAGGTTGCTTTAGTGGGTATAATACCTCCCTTGACCCATGTTGCACGTACCTCGTGGATGCACCTAGAAAAATCATATGGAATACTTTCTTTGATTTCTCTTTTGATTTTTTTATTATATTTGGTTTGATGAGGAGAGCGCTAACTTTTTTTAGTGTTCGTATCTTGATGCTCTCCCATTGCCATGCTTGTGAATCCCATGCTGTGGTGTTTGATAAGGTTCTACGTGCTTTAACAACATCTAATTTAATGAGCCAAGTGTTGAAGATATACTGGAATGGCTGATGCTTTATTTGCGCCGTTTGTGAGGAGGCCTTAGCTTAGGTGCACTTAGCACCTAACTCGGTGAAAGGGTTATGTTTTATTTCCTTTCCCCTCTTTTACTGTCTTTTCTTTGAATAATAATGCTTTATTTAAGCATGGGGGAAGGGTAGTTTATATGTTTTTTATTTTGGTTTTTAGCTTGCATACATGTTAGAGCATACAGTTTTAGGTTTCTTTTCTTGTTTGCATTAGTATGTTGCATTTAGTTGCATTTTAGGTTTGCATATAGGATTGCATGCAGGGATGGTGTGATTGGTTTGAGATAACGTCCAATATTGCTTTTGTTTAGGCCAAATAGCTTTCATAAGCTTGAGCATCTTTTGATATGTAATTCTCTTTTGTGCTAAAATTTGTGAAGGTTTTGTAAATATTTCTTGTTTTAAACCTTGTTTTGGTTAAGAACTAAGTTGCCCCCTAGAGTCTTTGACACTAACATTAGTACATGGGAGCTATTTTTTGAGCTTAATGAGACTTTGGTAGATGTCCCATGGGACACTGAGCCTTATTTGGACCAATTCTTAAATTTAATCTTATGTTTCTTTTCATGTGTGACTCGTCCTAGATTTCAAGTCTCTAGAATTTGCTTTGCTCTTGTTCAAGACCACATTTAGCATGCACATTTAGGCAACATGATTAAGGCATTCTTTAACTTTGTAAACTACATTGACCAAGTAGCCACCTTTATGTGAATAATTTACCCCTTGGTACCCCCTTTGAGCCTTTACATTGTTTTTTTGATGAGAAGTTATATTATTATCTTTGGCTAAATACATATGTCTTATCCTTTTTTAGTCAAGACTATAGGGTTTTCACAGTTGATTATGAGTAGTTTGTGGATAATAACCTTTTTCTGGTTTGGATATGATAAGGGATTCACACTTTATTTTTCCGTTCAAAGTCAACTGAGTTATGTTTTGTGGATTGCAAGAAAAGTGTCGAAAATGCATAGTTTCTTTTGCCGTTATCCTCCTCAAACAAAAAAAAAAAAAAGAGAAAAGAAGTTAAGGCACACTGAACGTGTGTGGAAAAAAATGTACATGTAGATGTTGAAAAGCAAAAAAAACAAAGAAAAATCAAAGACAAAAGAAAAAAAACAAAAAAAAAAGAAGAAAAATGATGCAATAAGAGGATGTGGCATTGGTTTTTTATTAGGAACTTTTTCTTATGACATTAGTTGGGGATGTTGTTGACATTTTAAGGAGTATAATTTAGTAGGGAGATGATGGTTCATGCTCTTAGTCTTTAGCTTTTAGCTCCACAAAACCCAAAATGCATTTGTCTACTCCTTTCCCTTAACCCTTCTAGCTCATGTTACAACCCATATAAACTGCTCTTGATAGTCTTGTGAACATTGCATTTTTAGTGGTGGAGAATTTGAGAGTCTTGGAAAGCATGTGGTAGAATGCATCTTTGGAATGAGTCTTGAGTAAACTTATGCTATATTTCAAACACATGAGTGGCAATAATTCATATTCTCTAAGAGTGATGTTCTACCAGTACATTTGGCTTTATTCAATTCCATATGCTTGCATGATGTGCTTTGTGGTTCTTTGGAGTGATCAAGTTTGATATCGAGCTTATGGTCTTGTACTTTTTTGAAAGCCTTCTCCTTCCCCTGATTTTGAAATATTTTGCGCACTACTTAGGGTTGCCCTTTTTTGGCATTCTTGCCGGGGATATGCTATGACTTGCCTACTTTAAGGAGATTGTTATGCTTTTGAGTCCTAGATGCATCTCTCCCTATTGATTTTGTATAGTTTTTGCTTGAGGACAAGCAATAGTGTAAGCATGGGGGAATTTGGTAAGTCCTTAAAGTGCACTCTATTTTGAGGTCATGTTGTGCCATTTCTAGGAAGAATTGTGTGCTTTATGTTATAATTTGTGCTCCTTTTTCGATTTATGCTTGGTTATGATTCTTTTCAGTGTTTTGTAGGTTTTTGGATCATAATTGGGTATAATATGACTCCCTACGGACAGAGCGCTCCATAGACTGTCCGTAGTGAAGGCCACAGTCCGTGGTGAAGTTATAACTGCTAGCCTGTTTATTTTTCTTGAACGTGTGGTTGAGGTTGATTGTGTTTCTTTACAAATAAGGCAATTTTTACAGCAAGAACAATAAAACACAACAAAGAGGAGAACTACTCTCTCTAGTTTTCATTCCTTTTCTAAAATTTTTTATTTAGTTTAGATTTTAGTAGTTTTAAGTGTGAGTGTTAAACAATTGCTTGCTGTTTGCGAGCCCTTGCGAAGTTAAGAAACGCTTGAAGGATCTCCAATTGCGCTAAGTTTTCTTCACTCAAAACTTTGTTTAGTTTTGTTGATTTGAATATGTGTGAGTAGTTTTCTCAATCTAGGAATTGTTAGCCAAGTATTGATATTGGAATCTTTCATTTTTATCTAATTGTTCTTGTTCTTGATTGGGATTGGTTGAATTCTATCTTTTGTGTGTAATTGTTGTGTTTGGATTTTGGCCAAATTCATTTGCTATTTCTAAATAGTTAAGTGAAGGACAGAAAGGTGAAACTTGCTACGTGATTAACGAGATAGGACTTGATTTAGCAATACTTGAAAGAGATTCGGTTATTAAGAGGACTTTTAGTGATCGAAGATCTACGCTAAACAAGGGCATTTGAAAGAATCACTTGTTAGTTTAGGCAATTGAATTTGTTTCAAAACAAGATTGAATTCTATATGCAATTATGCCCCTTTCAATCCCCATAATAGTTCAAGTACATGATATATTGCGTTGATCCATAGCTTTACAAGGTGAAACCATGTCCTAGATGTTTTAATTGATTGAATTCTTCAAATGGATTATAGTATGATTCAACTCTCTGAAATTGCTTGCTTAGCACTTTTAAAGGATAAAACTCAATATATTACAATTGGTCCTCATGAAAACAATATCTTTACTACACCACGACACCCGTGTGCTTGCGGACGTAGTAGTAGCCAATGCCACTTACCCATCACTTTGTAATCCGTTATCCATTCTTTTAAATAAAAATTTTAAGTCAATAATATTCTCCTTACTTTCACTCATTAACGTATTTCTCCTTTGGTCATCTTAATTTGTTCATTGACCACATTTCTTTCATATATTATGTTTTTTTCCTTGATCCAAACCATTTACTCAATAGGGCATCACAATATCCCAACTTTGCCGGTTGGAGCTTGCCTTTTGTGTTGAAGCTTTGTCTCCTAACATTTCCTATATCTAGTTAATCTGCCTTATCTCCAAAATTAAATTCTTTCCAGTCCTATTTAATTTACTCTTTTATTCCCAACTTTTGGAGTTTTGGGAATCCTTGAGAACACTCGCACCTTCCGTCCACTATGATTAATGATGTCCTTAAATCTTGTTGTTTACTATAGAACACCTTCTTAATCAATCCATAAGTGGCTTTCAATATTCTGCAACTTTTGATTATCATCATCCCTTTCTCTATTTTAAAAATCCCTACCTATTCTGATGTAAATCAAGTACTTTAAACTTCTCAGTTTTAAGGACGAAACTTATTTTAAGGGAGAAAAGCTGTAATAGCCCAAACCTAACCTCTGTTAACTGCTTCAGTTAATTTCAATTTAACAAAGGTTAGCAGCATATCTCAATTTGACATTTGAAATACTTGTGCGATTCAGGTTGAAACGATAAAGTGACCTCGAATTAAGATTTAGTAATATTTCGTATAAAATCATTCGATATCTATAAATAATTATAAACGAGCGTATGTGATAAGTGCTTAATGTATGCATCATTTTAAGGCTATTTTGTGTCAATTTTTAGGAGAATTATGTGCTTAATGTTATTATTTATATGCTTATTCTCGATTTATGGTTGGGTATTGTTCGTTTATGCATTTTGCAGGATTTTAAGTCCTTTTATCCAACATTTGACCATAAATAGATGTATTTTGACCTCTCCCATGGACACCCATGTGTTGTTACGCTCGGGGAGTAAGAAAAGAGTAGGAAGCCGGTTCCAGCCCCAGACCAGGGTCAGACCGTGGTACCTACCACAGACCGTGGTAAGCCTGTAACTGCTGCCTCTTCATCTTCCTTCGGCTGTGCAACTGAGATCAAGTGACCTCCTCTATAAATAGCTTTGTTCCGCAGCATTAGAACACAATCCCTTGAACAATACAAAAGCATAGATTAGTGTTTTAGCCTAATTTCTTTCTTTCTCAAATTTTGTAGGTTTCTAGTTTGATTTTTAGTTTTTGTGAGAGATCTTGATTGTTTGTGTTTGGTTTTCGACCCGGTTTGAAGGCCTTGGTTGAAGGCCATCTCAGTCAAGCCTTTCTCTTAGATTTGGTCGGATTATTGGTTAGTTTTATTTATTTCTTAATCATGTCTAAGTAGTTTTCTTTTGTCCAGGGATTTACTAGTTTGTCGGCGTGTAGTTGGCTCGTGTTTTAACTTATAGAATTGTGCTTATTTTCATGATTAGTTTGATTTTGTTTATCAAGTGTTATTCATGTTGTGAGTAGATTTAATTTGCTTGCTTACTTGAAAGAAACGAATGAAAAACTAAAAAGTGGTATTTGGTTGTTGGACTGCTTGATTAAACCTAGCGTAGAGTCATCTCGAAAGAGAGATTTGCATGTTAGGAG
>NCQT01069793.1:0-13079 GCA_002740465.1 Stenocereus thurberi
TATGTATGTATGTATGTATGTATGTACAACCACACACACATTTAATTGCCACAGAGTTCATTTAAACACCAACAATCAACATAATTAAATGTAAACTTCATTCAAGCCATAATCCCTAAATCTCCATATCCAGGGCAACATCACAGGCACACATTCAACATATTTCTATCTCATTGTTTTCACTCAATTATTTATTAAGATTAACCTAATCACTATTAAATATCATAAACAAGTTTAATCTTTACACCCAAATATCAAACCCTCAATACCGTGTTTATCTTCAACCTCACTTTACTAATTGGATTTCACATCCAAAATTCAAGAAAAATACAAATTAATAGACATTAAAGCAAAATATATCATCTAATACAAAAACTTCACTTATTAAACAATAAAACTCCAATTCATGGAGAGTTAGGGTTTCACACGTTCTCACCACTATTGAGCAAGATAATAAGGACAGAGGACAGTGGGTGGTTGTGATGGTTGCAGGCAGTGGCTGGGTGGCCACAGGCGGTTGGACGGCAAGTGTGTGGGTTGTGCTTGGCGTGCGAGACAGCAGAACTCGATGGTGGGAGATGGGGTCTACTCTACGCACAAAAACAAGGGGAATGGGGCGTCTGGGTTTCGGGTATTTAGGGGTGGTTTAGTAGGATGACTTTCTTTCTAACAACAATATGACTTTTTTATCTTAGAATTTTATTTTCCTTTTTTTCTAAATTACAACCCTAATATCTTCTAGATTTTGCTGATATTTTTGGATCTTTATAATTTCCTTTTCCCCCTTTTTTTGTGTGTGTGTGTCTGTGTGTGTATTTTTAGGCAACTTTTTTTTGGCTAAAACTTATGAATTAAGAAGGGATTTTCATTTTTAATTATTAGTCCTTGCATTATTTTATCTGTATATAATTTACCTTATCATTATCATCGTATTGTTATGCACTTATTTATAAAATCACCCATTTAATAATAATTGGGCTAATTTTTATTTGGCTAAAGTTCAATGTTGATTAATATTCGAATGGACTATTTGGGAGTGTAATGAAATTCAGTTTGAAGTCACTCTACCGATTCAGCCTGCAATTGGATAAATGGACTTGAATATATAAAATAGGAAATTTGAATAGAGGATTAGCAATCACTGCTCTGGCCCAGTTTTCATGGACCCTGAGCCTCTGTAGGTTCTGGCTTCAGTTTAATTGCTTCTCCCTCTCCAAAACAGTTTGGAAAACAAAAATAGTAGAAAAATGAGCTATAGCTCAATACATTACCCTTGTACAATCAATAACTATTTGCAAAGAGTTACTGAGCATGCGTGTAATTTTAAAACTATGCTTGTTAGACGTCCTTTTATGAATGTTACATTTAACATTAACTATGAAATTAATTGTTTCTNNNNGTGGATGGAGACCAAACACATAAACAGTGGCCGTGGCATCAATGAACAATGAACTATGAATTTCCTGTTTAATGGAAAGGGCCCGAACTGTTAATTCTACTAGAAGAAACTATGAACAGTAAACAATGAACATTGAACAGTAAATATTGAACCTTGCTTTGAACGATGAACAATAAAATGGGTCCTTAAGGTTCCGGCGGCCGAATAAAACTTGGTAATAGTAGCAAATGTAAATTCAAACATCATTGAAAGGTACAAGCAGTAACATACCTTTGGCATTTATTTATATTCTTCTCTTTTTTGTTCCTCCTTTGGGATGTCTTTCTTGGAAATAGATTCAGTGATGCTCTGTGTTAATTAAGTGAATTATTGCTCGAAAGTCTTAAATCATTCTGGTCAAACTCTTAGGCTTCTCATTTTAAAACCCAAGGCACCAGACATGCTATATTACCATACTTTACTAACGCAACACTTTTAGCTAGTGGGATTTTCTTTGAAGGTTTATCTCAAATCTCTATACATTTTCGTTCCTCCTGGGCGGATGAATTTGTATTGTGGGCTTTAGATGTTATCCTTTTCTTTCAACTCCATCCCTTGGGGCATACATATTCGATTTTGGAATCTAATAGCTTCGAGTTTGTCTAATACAAAATCTAATACATTTCCTTTGCTTGTATTTACTTTAATCTTTTCTGTCTGTTCATTTCCCACTTGTGCATATTTAATTTCATCCAAGAGGATAGGTTGAACCACCATACCACCAAGACATGACCCAGGTTCTTGTGGTAGCACGGATTCTATGCCCATGTTTTCCAAATCCCTCAAAATCTTTGGTCACATCATTGTCACAACGTTCACACTATGATGTGTTTTCGACCCAATGCATCGGCAACCACATTAGCCTTTCCTCGGTGGCATTGTATTTAGAGGTCATAGTCCTTGAGAAGTTCGAACTACCTATGGTACCTCATATTCAATTCCTTTTGAGAGAAGATGTATTGGGAATTTTTGTGATTACTCAAAATTTTGCAAGGGCGACCATAGAGATGGTGCCTCCAAAGTTTTAGCAAAAAGACCACCATGGTCAGATCCAAGTCATAGGTAGGGTGATTTTGCTCNNNAGGCTTTAGGTGCCTAGAAGTATAAACTATGATCTTTTCGTCTTGCATTAGGACACATCCTAAACCTTGCCTAGAAGCATCATTGTAAATGGTGAATTCTTCTCCCTCCGCCGATAAAGTTAGGACTGGTGCAGTGGTAAGCTTATGCTTTAGCTCCTGGAAAGCAGCTTCATACCTGTCTTTCCAATCAAACTTTATGGTCTTCCTTAATAGGTTAGCAAAAGATAGGGTGATTCTTAAAAAATCTTGCACAAATCAGCTGTTGTACCCCACCACACCCAAGAAACTTTGAACCTCAGTAACATTAGTAGGCCTTGACCATTTAGTGACCACCTTTAGTTTTTGTGGTTCCACTTTGATATCTTCTTTAGATATCACATGTCCCAGAAAGGTCACTTTTGACAACTAAAAGTCACATTTTGATAACTTAGCATAAACCTTGTGCTTTCTTAGGGTTTACCATACAATCTTCAAATGATCAGTATGCTCCTCTTTAGTTTTCAAATATATTAGTATATCATCAATGAAAACAACTAAAAATTTGTCCACGAATGGCCTAAACACCAGGTTTATAAAATCCATGAATGCTACAGGAGCATTGGTTAATCCAAGCAACATCACCGTAAATTTATAATGAGCATAGTGAGTCCTATATGTCGTCCTAGGCATATCCTCTAGTTTGATTATTAAATAGGGGTACACCGACCTAAGATCAATCTTTAAGAAGACTCCTATTCCTTATAGTTGATCAAATAAATCATTAATCCTCGACAATTGGTTCTTATTCTCTATAGTGATCATGTTTAGTTCTCTGTAATCTCCAATTTCAAAATTCCATCCTTTTTCTTTACAAATAGTATTGGTGCTCCCCACGGGGTTACGCTTGGTTTTATATAACTCCTTTATAACAAATCTCTCAACTGCACTTTCAATTTTTTTTAATGCCGCTAGGGCCATCATATATGGAGGCTTTAAGATAGGGCATGCTTCTGGTTCGAACTCTATTTCAAAGTCAATCTCTCTTTTCGTTGGTAGCCCAGATATTTCTTCTAGGAACACATCTACAAATTCTCTAATCACTGGGATGTCCTCAAGTTTTATTTCCTTTTTTCTGTCTTTCGTAACATAGCACAGGTATGCCTTACACTCCTACCAAACTAATTTCATGATTGCCATCAACGGTACTGTTGTTCCTTACTACTATTGCTTCCCTAAAAGCACATCCTTCCTCCCCCTTTTTAGGGATACTCTTTACTTTTAGCAATCAATCTTTGCTCCATGCCTTGACAATCAATCAATATGTAAACTTATATCGAACTTTAATAGATCTAATTGTATCAAATCTCCCTAAAATTCATCTTAATTTAATGTCATTAGGCAATTCTTGTACATAACTCTACATTTTACCCCCTTTTTCATGGTTAAATTTACGTCCAAATCTGCGACATATTTATGTGATTCCACCCCTATTTAATGTACAGTTTTTGATGAAAAAAATGAATGTTAGCTCCCAAATCAAATAAAATGACAAGGGGTGTTGAATTAAAAGTAAGCATACCGATAACAACTGTTCTTGAGTTGTCGGCCTACTTCATATTGATCGTATAAACTCTGCCACCTGGCAACTGGTCGCAAAGGTGATGCTTTTACTGCCTTTAGGAGGTGGAGCAAAACCATTACCCTGCTGGTTGGGTCTAGCAATTGACAATCTGATGATTTGGATCTCCACATCAAAAACAACGATTTGTTCCCACCTTACATTTCGAGGTGTTGTGGTTCGTACAATCACACTTAGTGCAATGCTTCCTAGTGGGAGTTGCGCATTGGTGTTTTGGTCTCTTGCTGGTATATAGCTCATTCGACAGTTTGTCAGCCTGAGTACCTTTCTAATTCCACCCTTTTCCTAGTGTTAGCCTGGTTGCCCATTCTCAACACATTTTTCAACCGTTTAGTTTCACCACACGCTCATACAATACCTAACTGGTTGTACAGGTTGTCCCGCTAACTAGCTCCTAATATAATGCGCTAGGCCTTCCTTTAATCTTACCACTCTCATTTGATCTATGACTACATACTCTAAGGTAAACCTTGAGAATTTAGCAAAGCGGCTTGCATACTCCATTAATGACAGGTTATCCTGCCTCAGGTTAAGATCTCCCCCTATGTTGGCTTTTAGAAGTGCACCGAGTAGAACTTTGCTCGCAATGCCTCAGCAAATGTACACCAAGTGGACTTAGAACTTTGCGAGGTAAACTTAACCATTCTCCAGCAAATGTCAACCTATCCAATAAGATAAAAGACCCTAATAGACACACGTCTATTGTTAGGACTTCCACAACATCAAATACCTTTTTTATATGTCTGATCCATTCCTTCAATAAAACTAGGTCTTCTTTTCCATCGTATGTTTTTGCATTCCATTTTGTGACCCAATCAAAGAACTCATTTTCTTTTTCATCCATATCAGATCAAGAACCCTTAAGGTTCTTTGTTACTTCGTACACAATTTTTTCCACCAATTTCTAAGTCATTTAATAGTCCCTTTCGACCCTTACCATTCTTAGGGTTTAGAGGTACACTGAGAGCTTCCTGACTTCTTTAATGGGCCACTACCAGGGAATTTTGATCGGCAGAGTGGGCTAACACAAATTCTGTGTTATTCCCCTACAAATTGTTTTTCGGAACATTGTTATTTGGTTCCGCCATTCTGTCAAACATATATACAAACATATTAGTTCTCACTTATTTGTATCCATTATGGTTGCACGTTAATGCTCTCTCTTCATCATTATTTGTTCATATGCTACTCTTCTCATATGACCATAATTTGCTACATTTGCCGTTCATGCTAACAAGTCAAGTGCTACCAATTAAACCTTATTGTTATATTCTTCTAGATTCCATTGTTGGTAATTTCATTATTAGGTAATTTAACAATTCCCATAGTCATGCACATAAAACTTACGTGCATTCATGACATATGTTACATTACTCTACTAGGAGAATTGTTTCTAGGGTAGATATGCCAAAAATCTCACCCCTTAAAGAAAAATAGGTAGATCAGTGTAGATCAATCACTATTACAACCTTACGACCTAAAGGGATCAGTTCCTTATCTACTACCTCGCATATTTGCACCTATTTACATATCCACAAATTCACTTCCTAATTTACCTCTTCAGCAACCTTTTATATCCAACTCCTTCTCTTGCTTTCTCTTTCTATTCCATCCCCTCTTCTTGTATCATAGGCCATTGTTGTTACTAGCTTTCACTCTAGAGCTCCAAGACTCCTCCTCAGTCTCATCGGAGCTTATTTATCACTTGAGGGGACTTAAGAATGCTGAGGACACTCACCACGCTACTTGAATCACTAAAATCGCTGTCATTCCCTCTCTCCCATATACCATACCTGATTCCCCTAATCCAGCTATCAGATATGTCAATCTCATATCCCTCTACATTAATTGGTAACTCTGGGGTAAGTGGTGATAGCGAAGAGGGTCTTCTTTGTGGGGAGGTTTTAGGGCAAGCGGGGGGATCTTGAGGGTTCTGAGGGGATACCGCTTCAAAAGGATCTCATCCCACCATCTATTTATACATATTTTATAGAATTTTGCACTTGTTTGTCAACCCTAGAGCTTACTCATTCTTTCCTTACAGAGCTAACCTTATTCTAATGAATTTTATCTCCTTTACCTAGACATACCTAAAGCTTTAGCAATCTAGACCCCAAATCATAACATTAATGTAGCCATACAGACATTCAAGTTTGCTTTGATACCACTTCTGTAATGCCCTAACTTAATCACCTTTTAAATGCTTTTATTAATAACCATTATGCGTCAATAGAATGAGCTATTAAACTAAGGCATTACCGTTGTCCCATAGGGACAAGGCTGCAGATAAAGACATAGAGTCGAACAGATAAATAACATCTACCAGTTATAATAATTGCATCAAACAAGGCCTTGGATTGTTATTCAACATTTCAATGTAGGCATCACACCATGATTTAATCACATCCGTAAGGGATTTACATTTTATTGAGGCTGCACACATGCTCAAAACATAAGTCATTATCTATGCCCTTAAAATGACTAATTGAGATAGAGGATTAGTAATCACTGCTCTAGCTCACTATTCCTGGACCCTGAACCTCTGCGGGTTCCTTCTTCACTTTAAGTTGCTTTTCCTCCCCTAAAACAATTTGGAAAACACAGAGGGTGAAAAAATGGGCTATAGCTCAATACGTTACCCTTGTATAGTCATTAACTATTTGCTAGGAGTCAGTGAGCATGCGCAATTTAAAAATTATGCTTGTTAAATGTCCTTTGAGGAACACCGCATTTAACATTGACTACGAAATTAATTATTCTCAGCCTGGAGGGGGACCCAAACATATAAGCAGTGGCCACAGCGTTATTGAACAATGAACTATAAATTTCCCGTTTAACAGGAGTGACCCGAATTGTGAATTCTACTAGCAAAAACTATGAACAACTAACATTGAACATTAAACATTAAATATTGAACATTGCTTTGAACAATGAACAATGAAGGGTACAAGCAGTAACATACCTTTGGTATTTATTTGTACTCTTCTCTTTTTTGCTCCTCCTTTGAGATGTCTTTCTTGGAAATAGATTCAGTGACGCTCTATATTAATTAAGAGAATTAATGCTTGTAAATCTTAAATCATTTTGGTCATACTCTTAAGCCTCTCATTTTAAAACCCAAGGTGCCACACATGCTCTATTGCCACACTTTACGAACTCAGCAGTTTGAGCTAGTGTGATTTTCTTTCGAGGCAAGATTTCAATCCAACCTCTTTTTTTTTCTTTTTCAAAAATGCATCACTTGGCTCCAATATCCTGAACATAGCTAAGGACTTATCTCCTTAAATATTTTCATTAGAATTTCTCATGACTATAATGGACTCATTAAAACCACATATCAATTGGATAAACTGATTGCTCAATATCTAATTACTTAAACCATAGAGTTAATTGCACAAATTGCATCCTAATTTTCCAAGCACTACCACATAGTCCTTATAACTACTTGAATTTTCTTTCTACTTCCAAGTATGTGACATAACCCCTTTATTTAGCGACAAAAACTATGAATAACAATTTATATCTACATTACTTGAGCATATTATGGCTTTGGTTGAACAATTAAACATCATCTAGACCATTGTTCCCTTATGCACATTTCTTCCATAAAAATTTCTTGCAATCATACTTTTACACTCGTATTATGACTATTGCTAATTACTTGTCAATTCTTCCTACACATGAATTCATTGTATTCACTCCTGACAATCACATAATCAAAATACAACAATTCATGCCAATATTTACATGAATAATCATTGACATATGTGGTTGAATATAATGGAAGCGTAAAATTTAATTACCTTCTAGGAGACTAGAGGCAGAGCCAAATGCAATCAAGGGGTGTGAAGAGGAGGAGATAGTGCGGTCGAGCTGAACCGGTAGCTTGGGGGATGATGAAGTCAGGTGGCGAGGGCCGATGGTGGCCGGCGAATGCTATTTGTCAGGGTTGACTGTCTTGGGTGGCTTATTCCAAAACCCACGTGTCATTTAAATAGCCATCACTCCCCCCCTAAATTAGTAAAGTTCTTCTTTTTTCCCGTTGTTTGGATAATTACCTTATCATATCATAATTAATGTGAGCTTATCTTAAAATTTTTTCCTTTTTTTCTTTCCTTGGATAATTACATTGTCTTATCAAATATTAAATGCAAGATTATCTCTATCTTTTCCCTTTGCACATGACCTGAGATTGGCCATACATTTTGTTGGTCGTGATTTGATAATTTTAGTTCTTCTCTTGGTTATTAAGAAATTGTTATGTTCGGTAAATTTCCCACCTGGCTCGGGCGCAGACGTATAGGTATGATAAATTGTATACTTTTGCATAATTGCATGAGACTTCATATGGTCCGGAGAAAGTTCTATATTAAAGTAATTTCTCAATGAAACATTGCTTTATTTATCGGTAAAAAAATGCGCTGCTCACAGCTCTAATTAGTCACATCCATGTGACTAATACAAGAATTGAAACCAATTAAACATGATTAAGTGAAGGGGCATTACATCCTCTCTCTCTTAAAGAAAGTTTCATCCTTGAAACTTACACCGAACATACCTTTTGAATAAAATTATGTAACAATATTTCATTTCATCTTCAATATCCCATGTAGCCTCAGAGGCTCCATGATTGGTCTATATGACTTTGACAAAAGGTATAACCTTGTTGCGCCATTGTTTAACTCTTTAATCTACTTACTTTACGGGTTATTTTTCATAAGTTAACCTGTCAGCCTCAATTTCTAAGGGTTCATAAAATATTGCATGAGTTGGATCATGCACAAATTGCGAAGTTGCAGAATATGGGACATATCATGGGCATGCTGCAATTCAGTTGGTAAGACTAAGCAGTAAGTAGCTGGGTTGATTTTCTCAATGATATCATAAGGTCCAACAAATGGCGGGCTTAACTTTCCTTTAATATTGAATTTTTATACTCCTTTAATAGGAGAAACTTTCAAAAACACTTTATCCCCTTCTTCAAACTCCGAAAGCCTCCGTCTTCGGTCTGCATAAGCTTTCTGCCTATCCTATGCTACTTTGATGTTTTGTTTGATCTTGTCCACTATTTCTTGGGCCATTTCAGTTCCCAAGATTAGAGTGCCCTCCAAATCATTCCTACAAATGGAGTTCTACATCTTCTACTGTATAAAGCCTCAAAAGGGGCCATTCTAATAGCAGCTTGATTGCTATTATTATACAAAAGCTCTACTAGGGGTAGATACTCCTCCTATTTTTTTTTATGAAAACCCATTACACATGCTCATAACATGTGCTCAATAATTTGATTTACTCTTTTAGTTTTTGCATCCGTCTTGGGATGGTAGGAACCACTAATTTATAACTTTGTACTAAAGACTTTCTGTAAAGCCTTCTAAAGTCAGGTTTGAGACCTTCTATGTATGAGACAATGTCTTGAGAAACACCATGTAACCTCACTATTTCACTAATGTAAATTTGAGCCAACCTATCTACTTTTCAAGAATCATGTATTGTTACAAAATGAATAGACTTTATGAGTGTATCTACTATCACCCACATTGTGTTCTTTCTTGATCCTATTAGAGGGTACCCCATTATGAAATCTATCAAAATGGAGTCCCATTTCCACTTAGGAATTTTCAATGGTCATAATTGACCATTGGGTCATTGATGCTCCTTTTTGACTCTCTGACAAGTAAGACATTCATCCATATACTCGGCTATGTCTCTTTTCATGTTGCTCCACTAGGAGGTTTGCCTCAAATCTCTATACATTTTCGTTCCTCCTGGGTGGACGAAATGCTTTGTATTGTGGGCTTTAGATATTATCATTTTCTTTCAACTCTATCCTTCAAGGCTTACATATTCGATTTTAGAATCTAATAACTCCCAGTTTGCTCATTACAAAACCTAGTAGCTATCTTATGCTTACATTTACCTTAATCCTTTTTATCTGTTCATCTCCCACTTGTGCATGTTTAATTTCATCAAAAAGGATAGGTTGAACCACCATACCACCGAGAAACGACCTAGGTTCTTATGGTAGCACAGGTTCTATGCCCACATGTTCCAAATCCCTTGAAATCTTTGGTCACACCATTGTCATAACGTTCACACTATGATGTGTTTTTCGACTCCATGCATCAGCAACCATATTAACCTTTCCTCAATGGCATTATATTTAGAGGTCATAATCCTTGAGAAGTTCTAACTACCTACGTTGCCTCATATTCAATTCCTTTTTGGTGAAGATGTATTCGAGACTTTTATGACCATTTAAAATCTTGTAAAGACCACCATAGAGATGGTGTCTGTCAAGTTTTAGCACAAAGACAACCACGCTCAGTTCTAAGTCATGGGTAGAGTAATTTTGTTTATAAGGCTTTAGCTATCTAGAAGCATAAACTGTGATCCTTCCGTCTTGCGTTAGGACACATCCTATACCTTGTCTAGAAACATCATCATAAATGGTGAATTCTTTTCCTTCTACTGGTAAAGCTAGGGCTGATGCAGTGGTAAGCTTGTGCTTTAGCTCCTGGAAAGCAGCTTCATGCCTGTCTTTTCAATCAAACTTCATACTCTTCCTTAATAAGTTAGTGAAGGCTAGGGTGATTCTTGAAATATCTTGCACAAATCATCTATTATACCCAATGATACCCAAGAAACTCTAAACCTCAGTAACATTGATAGGCCTTGGCTAATTAGTGATAGGCCTTGGCTAATTAGTGATAGCCTTTACTTTTTGTGGGTCCACTTTGATCCCTTCTTTCGATACCAAATCTGTAACGCCCCAAATGTAAGTAAATGACCGTTTGCATCTCTTTCATTAGTTTCCCCAATCAGAAATGATAACCCAAATGATTAGGCGTTACCGCCGTCCAACAAGAACAAGGCTTTGCTTGTACATGATAAACTTATTCATAATAATCAATGTTTACCATCAAAGGCATTTACACCATCATAACCCATCAGGTAATTTAATCAAGAAATTGTTCTAATATCAAAACCATTCAAACATTTCAAGGATTACAACAAAATATAGAATTCTGATAAAATATACAGTTTCCACACCAAAATATATCACAATATGGTGTTGTAAACATCCCAACGAAAATACACCACCATTTCATATAGACTTCCTGGCTCACTTATCATCTTCAGTCATTCTGCCCACCTGAAAGCGATTCACTGAACACCTTCCTAAAAGAAAATATGAAAATATTTCGAAATGTGAGCTGAAGCTCAGTACATACACTCCTATATTGTTAAACATTCATGGAAAAAAAAAACTGGTTGGGCCAATAGTGTATTCATTTTTAATTAAACACGGGGAATGAGATAAATATGAAACAGTGTTGTCAATTATTATCTAATAGTGAACTCCTGGTAACTGTTATGATCTGAAGATAGTTGTACACCTACGAAGCCGATTGGGACCTGACCTGAAGCCGCGTAAGTAACTGAAGGGTTGTGCCCTGTAACTAATAACTGATAGGGTCACTAATTATGTGATAAATCACTAATTAAACTGAGTCCTTGACATTATAATTTTGATAAACACATGCTCATTTCTAAAGATACAGACAATGAACGTACCTAGAATCTTTAATTGTAAGCTCACTAAATAATATTATGCACAAAAGTGAAAAGAATGATAGTTTAGGCCCTAATTCTGTACAAAATTATCGTTATAGGAACATATGGTTAGCAAAAATATTTACTTCATAGCTAATAATTTAGTAAAAGAGAAATAAAAGCATAACAGGGGCTTAGAAAGAATGACTCATAACTTAGTCATCTGATCTCTGATTGAGACTCAAAACCCCAATATAGAAAGCTTAGGAAATGCCGAAAATATTTTATTTAAAACACCAAGCTTGATTCCCACAATAGAATTCTCAAAATAAGGCTAGAACACAAGCATGTTAGTTTTAGTCTATTCTACATAGTTTTGGTAAAATGACCATAACTTTTTCATAGATCTTGGGTTAAGGCAATTCAAAAGGCATTTGAAAGCTAACACACTGAACATCTACCCACCAAAAACCATAATTTTCTAATGGGCCAACTATTACCCATTTAATCGTGAAGTCTGTCCTATTTTTCTAAAATTTTCAGCCCTCACTGTTTTAGATTATCCCTCTCTTTTTTTAACACAAATCCTCAACTTAAACCATTCCTTAAAAGCATATAAACAAGCTTTTGTCCATCCCAATAGCATACAAAATCACCATACTCAAATTCACTTCATAATCATATCCAATAAAGATCACTTTTCAATCAAATACATAGATAAATCAAGCTTAAAGCTAGTTTAATCCAGACCATACATTATTTGCCAAAACCCTAGTTTATGGCCCACTTGGACTCACTCCCACTCATTTGAAATCACCAAAAACATCATCATAAACACCAATAGATTAGAAAATGACCCAATTAAAGATAAAACAATCAAAATTCAACACTTTAACACCAAGCTTGCATGATTAACACCAACCGTAACCCTGGCATGATCCAACCTCAACTCCACCATGATCAATATCAAAATAACTCTTATTTCTTATCAAAACATCATGATCAAAGATCACAAACATCAAAACAAGAATCGAAACTAAAATAAAAAGCCAAACTAACAAGATCAAGTTTCAAGATTACTCACTTTGCTTGAAGATAAGTAGAGATGGAGGCGTTATTTAGTGGTTTTGATGATGGAGGATGCTAGCTTGAGGGACTAGGATGTTGGGGGGGTCAGAAACCACCAGAGCTAGCCAAAAAACTGGCCAAAAAACACCCTAAAGCTGCTGGACCTGCTGCTACCGTGGGGGAGAGAAAGAGGAGAGAGAAAATGGAGTTTGTGGATTGGGCTGTAATTGTTTGACTAATCTACAACTTCGCTGAGTTTTTAACTAGTAAAGTCACTTTTTGGAGCTAACCATGGTTAAGTTTCATCATGGTAATT
>NCQT01069843.1:3149-14256 GCA_002740465.1 Stenocereus thurberi
TGGACGTGTTGTGTGACTCATTCTCAGGTGGAGAATAGTTACGTGTGTGTAACTAGAGTGTCGGGGGAGATTAAGTTATGTTGTGACGTTGTCACGTGTGTTACATAGTGTAACGAACTTGGCCCGTGTTAGTGAAAGTGTTTATTGAAATCCTACTGAGGTAGGTCATGGTTTTTATACCTCCATTGGACCAGAGGTGGTTTTTCACATAAAATCTTGTGTCTCCTTTATTTCCGCACTCAAAGTTTTGTTTCTGCCTTACTGCAAACACCTCTCCCAACAGGTCCAACGGGTGTTCTGAAACAAAACAAAAAAATTGAAAGACACAAATCACCCCCTCTCTTGTGTCCTTGTGTGCCTTAAAACTTAACAATTGGTATCAGAGCAAGTTCTCATAAATTAGGCTAACACCTAGAGAGATCATGTAAGAATGAGTGCACCATAAGGAATCTTGGAAGGTCAATCTGTGACTAGACCTCCATACTTCAATGGACAACACTACAATTGGTGAAAAATCAAATGGAGAACTATATCCAAGCTGAGGATTATGAGTTATAGATGCTCATTGTGAATGGTCCTTACATTACAGTAAAAGTCACAACTGATGGGAAGACTGTTCCTCAGGAGCCAAAGGAATTTGACTCAGATGATTTTAGAAAGATGGAGAAAAACGCCAAAGCGAAGAAGCTGCTATATTTTGGACTCGGACCTAATGAGTACACTCGCATCTCAGAGTGTGAATCCGCAAAAGAAAAATTGAATGCCCTTCAAGTCATGATGAGGAACATGTATACTCGATTCACCCAATAACTAATGAGTTAAAATCGTTGGGAAAATCCTTTACCACTGAAGAGTTGGTCAGGAAGATCCTACGAATTTTACCCCATTCATGGGAATCAAAGGTCACTGCAATCCAAGAAGCAAAAAAGATGAATGAGATTTCCTTGGATGAGCTTATTGGGAACTTACAAACATATGAACTAAGGAGAAATTCTCAGATGAAGGGGGAACTAAAGAAATATCGTGGGTTGCACTAAAGGCAAGGGAAAGTGATAGCTCAGATTTTGATGAAGAAGGAATGGCCATGATTGCATGAAAATTCAAGAAATTTTTCAAAAAGACCGAAAGCGTAAAGTGACAGCTCAGATTTTGATAAAGAAGGAATGGCCATAATTGCACGAAAATTCAAAAAAATTTTCAAAAAGATCGAAAGCGTATACAAAAAGGGCAACACCAGCAAGGCTAAAAATAGTGATCAAGATCAGTTCTCAGGATGTTTCAAGTGCAGAAGGAAAGATCATGTGGTAAAGAATTGGCCCTTGAAGGAAGAACAGGGGTCAGAATAGGTCCGAACCAGAGGCAGAAAAACTCAGTTGACTACTGCTGAAAAATAGTTCACCAAAGCAATGATGGCAGCCTGGGGAGACACCTTAGAAGAAGAAGAAGACTCTCAGGATGAAGAAGAAGCAATGGCTCTCATAGCTCGAATGGATCTGACTCAGACTCTAATGGTGAAAGTCTCAAAAAGAAGGCACGTAATCTTAGCAAGAAAAAACTTAAAAAATTAATTTTTTCATTGACGGAGGAATGTGAAGCTCTAGCTTCTGAAAATTACATGCTTAAACGTACCGGCTCAGATTTAGAAAAGGATGTTAAGAGACTAGAAAGAAAAAGACAAGAACTTGAATATATGAATGAGGCTCTCATGTATGAGAAGCTTGAAATTAATGAAAAGGCTCTTGCTTTAAGTAAAGAATTCGACATCCTAAAGGACCTAAGTGATAATAAAGAGGAAGAACTCAACACTAAAATCAGAGAGCTGGAAAGTGAGTCTTCAAAGCTCAGGCATAATCTAGAATCCCAGATGAATGACAATAAACAGCTTTAAGAACATGTCCAGAGAGATGAAACTGACTTCACTGAAAACAGGCGCTGGAACAGCTCTTCAGAAGCTCTGAACTAGCTTAATACTCATCATAACCGAAACAGATAAGGTTTAGATTTTATGAATAGGCGTGTTACTAAGCCAGTAGACAAGAAGTATGTTGGTTTGCCAGAAAATATAATTTGTGATCATTGTGAAAAACTGGTCATTATCCATATGTTTGCTCCTTAAGAAAAAGGGGGAAAAAACTCATTGTATGTTAAACAAATATGGATTAGAAAAGATGAGTTAAATTCCATGACAAAGAAAAGAATGGGACCCAAGTGAATATGGGTTCCCAAGACTAACAACTAGCTATTTTGTAGGTTAAAGTGAGAGGAGACAACCAATTGTGGTATTTGGATATTGGTTGCTTGAGGCATATGACTGGAGATAAATTAAGGTTCCTCTCACTTACGGCCTTTGAGGGGGGAGAGTGGCATTTGGAAACGGTAAACCTGGGATAGTTGTTGGTGTAGGTAAGATGGGTAAATCACTCCCTCATTTAATTGATAATGTGCACTTAGTTGATGGGTTACAACATAATTTGCTGAGTGTGTCCCAATTGTGTGATAAAGGTAATCATGTTGGGTTTATGTTGTATGTGAGAGCACCCAAATTACCAAGCTAAGTATTTTTGAAATATGAAACAAATCGAAAGGGAAAGAAGGATAGTTCAAGGTTATGCTGGAGATAATCCTTTCGGAGCCACTCAAACCAAATCTTGGGCAATCCCTTCACTCAACTAGGATACGAAAGTTAATCACCACCAATTTGAGCAAGAGGGACCTAGAACACCACTTGAGGTTGCCAAATCTCAAGATATAGAACTAGGTTTTGACACTCACTTTGAAGGAACATTCAAAGCTGAATTTATATTGCTTATACTTGAATAGAAAATTGGATGATTACAACCCTAATCTATGGCCTATTTATACTAGAGGCCTTATATCATGAAAAGGCATGAAACAAACGAAAAGAAGTGAAGGAAAAACAAAGAAACAAAGCTGAAAACTACATTGGATGCACCAAGGGTGAAGAGGTGTGCCTTTTGATGTCTCTTGGTGTGAAAAGAGTGTAGCAGCAAAGGAGATCTATGCACCCATTATTCCATGCGTTTTAGTCTTGCTAAGGGAGAAGGAACTCAGCTTTAGAGGAGGCACAATGAACCAAGGCCGAAATGGGAGATAAAGAACCATGTTCACATGTTTTGCACTTGATGCGTTCACACCAGCAGTAAGCCCAACTTGTAAGAGGCATAGTTCTCTACATACTCAGAGAAATTTGATGATCTTGGGCTTATTGGAAAGCTCAGGATGTCTAGTTTCTAAGGAATATAATTTTGCTATAATTGGACCATCCGATCAAAAGTTATGACCCAAAGAGTAGAGACTGCCCAAAACTAGACTGTATTTCGGTACTTTATTTTGTGGGCTGAAGTTGACCAACCAAATGAACTCCAAATAAGGCATGGTTGGTCTTGTTGGAAATCTTATTTCATAGGCGTGACTAAGGTAAGGGCCGTCAGCAAAGTCACCCATTACATCTTGCTGCAAAAGAGTGACAAAATCAGGGGTGGATGCGGATGAGTGCGGTACTAGCTCAAGGGGATGTCCGTGGCCTTTCTGTATATGAGAGCTATCTTCTTAGCCTCCTTAAGCTTCTTTGACCTTCCTTGAGCTCAATAATAGTAGTAGGGTTTATGGGCATGGTGCATGATGTTCTTAATCCCCATTTGGAAAACCCTTTTGAAAATGGCACTTTGAAGTTTAACATAAACTCCAAAAAGTGTCTTGCGTTATGGAATTCAGATAATAGAGTCCAAGTAGAGGCTTTCCATGCATGCGTTTGCTTCACATTCTCCTCCCTTGAGATTGAGTTCAAAGAATGAAAATGATGTATATGAAAATATACATTAGTTTACTTCAAATCAATGTTTGATTACCAATATCAAGTCTAGAGAGGTTATGCTAAGGGGGAAGCGACACAATAATGTTTACAAAACATGTGTTCTTGAACTTTCCCAAAATCATTTGACTTACTTGAGTGTTCTTGATGATGATATTATGCTTTGGCACAAGAGGCTAGGTCATACTAGTCTTTCCTTGCTAAACAAACTTATGTCTAAAGGTCTAGTTGTTGGCTTACCTTCTATCAAATACAATGATGACAAGGTATACGATGCTTGTGCTAAAGGAAAGCAAACTAGAATTGCATTCAAGTCAAAGAAGTATTTTAGTACTTGTCGACCCCTTAGGCTATTACATGTTGATTTGTGTGGTCCCATAAGGATCACAAGTAGGGGCGGCAAGAGGTATGTGCTTGTTATAATAGATGATTACTCTCATTTCACTTGGACTTTATTCCTAGTATCTAAAGATGAATCTTTTGAAGCATTCACTGTATTTCTTAAGAAAACTGAAAAGAGAATAGGACGCTTATTAATAAGTATTAGATCTGATCATGGAAAAGAATTTGAAAATTCAAGCTTTATTGAGTATTGTAATGAACATGGCATTGATCATAGTTTTTCAGCCCCAAGAACACCCCAACAAAACGGGGTGAGAGAGCGAAAAAATCGGACTCTAGAAGACATGATCAGAACCATGCTTGTTGCTAGTGGTCTTCCTAGAAATTTTTGGGCAGAAGCATTGAATATAGCTTGTTACATTATTAATAGATGCATGATCAGACCCATTCTCAATAAGACTCCTTATGAACTTTTCAAGGAGCAAAAACCCAATATTATGCACCTAAGAGTCTTTGGTTGCAAATGTTATGTGCACAATAATGGAAAGGAGCCCTTGGGAAAGTTTAACCCTAGGAGTGATGAGGCAATTTTCTTAGGATACTCTTCACATAGTAAAGCTTACAAAGTGTTCAACAAAAGGACTATATGTGTTGAAGAGAGTGTGCATGTATTATTTGATGAAACTAACTCCTTGATTGAGAATGATGTATAGGATGAAGATTTTGATCTTGGACTTGCAAGAAAAGACAATGGTAAGATGCTTAAAAATGAACCACTTACTAAAGTTAATGGTAAGGAAAGTGGGCAGGAAATAGACTAATCAGGGGGAAGCTTAGCTGACCCTGATATAGACGGAACCAGCCCACTCAATCTTAGACCTCTCTGACTGATCTGGGAACAGGCTTCCGAGCTGATCCCACACCTGTTCCTGTAAATAGCCAGGAGAGAGTGAAAAGCAGATCTATAGATCCTTTCACTTCACGACCCTGGAAAAACCAAAGCTCACACCCCCTTAACCAAATTATTTCTGATATTAATACAGGGGTGTAGACCAGATCTAAACTCAGAAATTTTTGTGGCTTCTATGCCTTTTTATCTCACATCAAGCTTGAGAATGTTCATGAAGCTCTTGCAGATTTTGACTAGGTTATAGCCATACAAGAAGAGCTTCATTAGTTTGAAAGGAACAAGGTTTGGCACCTCGAACCACAGCCTAAAGACAGAACAATTATTGGAACCAAGTTGATGTTCAAAAACAAGTTGGGTGAGTTGGGAATATGTTACTAGAAACAAGGCCAGGCTGGTGGTCCAAGGTTACAATCAAGAAGAAGGGATTGACTATGAAGAAACGTTTACACCTGTAGTAAAGTTAAAGGCTATTTGAATCTTGGTAGCCTTTGCAGCCCACATGGAGATCAAGATGTACCAAATGGATGCCAAGAGTGCTTTCCTCACTGGATATCTTAAAGAAGAGGTATATGCAAAACAACCCCCTGGTTTTGAAAGTCATGATTTTTCTAATCATGTTTTCAAACTTGACAAAGCACTTTATGATCTAAAATAAGCTCCTAGAGCTTGGTATGAATGATTGTCAAGTTTCTTAATTGAGAATGATTTTTAAAGAGGCGAGGTAGATAATATCTTGTTTCTCAAATCTGAGGGGGAACATTTATTGATTGTGCAAGTATATATCGACGACATTATATTTGGTGCAAGCAACAATGATTTATGTGATGAATTTTCAAAATTGATGAGGAGTGAGTTTGAGATGAGCATGATGGGCGAGCTTAATTTTTTCCTAGGCTTGCAAATTAAACAAACCTCAAATGGAACTATGATCCATCAACAAAAATATATCAAGGAACTACTCAAGCAGTTTGGGATGGAATCAGCTAAGCGCATGGACACTCTATCTCTCCTTCCACCAGATTGGTGATAGATGGTGGAAGTCCTACAGTTAATGAAAAATCATATAGGGGCATGATAGGGTCACTTCTATACCTAACCACTAGTAGACCTGACAATGTTTTTAGTGTTGGTTTGTGTGTCCACTTTCAGTTAAATCAAAAAGAAACACACTTGAAAGCTGTAAAAAGAATTTTTAGATATTTGAAAAACACCTTTGATCTGGCACTATGGTATCCACATGGATGCAACTTTGACCTCATTGGGTATGCTGATGCTGACTATGCTGGATTTTTAGTTGACAAAAAAAGTACCTCAGGTATGGCTACTTTTCTTGGGCCCTATTTGGTCTCCTGGTCTACAAAGAAACGGCGCTCAGTTGTCATGTCCACACCAGAAGCCGAGTATGTAGCGGCTGCTTCTTATTGTGCTTAATTGTTGTGGATACGTCAATAACTCAAGGATTTCGATGTTGACACGCGATGCATTCCCATATTTTATGATAATACAAGTGCAATTAACATTGCCAAAAATCTGCGTCATCATAAAAGGACTAAGCATATTGATGTTCGCCATCACTTCTTAAGAGACAATGTTGAAAAGAGTTTGATTTCAATGAATTTTTGTGCCACTAATAAACAAATTGCTGATATTTTTATCAAGGCACTAAGTAGAGATCAATTTGAAAGGAATAGGCTTGAATTGGGTTTGATTAAAAGAACTTGAACGAACTTCATCAACCCCCAATGATTGACTAGTACAGTCTTAGGCCAAATAAATTAATTCAAAGGATGCATTCAACTTATTGTGCAGTTAATTGCATATGTGTGGAATCTAATATGGCTAACATTCGTTGAGGTCTAATAATACTGCCCTTGTTATCCTTTGATACCGAATATATAATAGTCAAGAACAGGTGCTAAGAACAGGTCGGACCACTGGTTGTATCATATGTTATCAAGATACCATATCCTTACGTGTATTGGGAATGGGATTTTTGTTTTATTACACCTCCTCAAAAAAAATTGTAGCTTTTCCCAAGGTATAATGATTTCTTGGCATGCAAATTCCTTCTCTCTCTTTAAAACTGGCGGCCAAAAAAAAGGGGAGGATTTTTTGTTTTTTGAGATTTGTGGTCAACTCTTTTTAACCCACTTTCCAATTCCCTAACCACCTTCCCTCATCTCCTCGAGCACCCTGTTCTCCCTCCTCTTCCTAAAACCCTCAAAACCCTAACTCCTTCCTTCCTCAAGCTCTCCAATGGCACGAATTTCAGGCAACGACGAGTCGTCTCATCGCAAATCACAGCACCCCCGCTCACTTCGAGTCGTGCAATCAAGACAACGAGAAGGGATGCCGCTCGATCTAATTACGGAGTCATCATTATCGTCAGCGACAGTTACTCCGGCACCCATGTATGTGGTTTTTCTCCCTTTATCTTTTAATTTCTAAAAAGTGTTGATTTGAGGCCCATAGGAATTGAACTTGATGTCATAACCCCTATTAAGTTAGTTTTGGGATGGGATTTATGCACCACATATGACTGAGCCAAAATTCCCTGAAAAAGTGGAGAAATTATGATTATGGTGGATTGGGTTGAAGAGCCAAATTTGAATGATTATCGTGTGTGTGATCTTGAAGAGGATGAGCCTCTTATTTAGTTCAAATGAACCGTGAAACCAACCCTAAAAGCAACTCCTCAAACAGCGCCTAAACCATCCATTCACCGAGTCAAAACCACCACCCAACCCAATGTGCCTCTCACCCTTACCCTGCATCGGCCTCATACTCGGAGTGTGGGTTCTGCCATCCCACTGGACCTACCCGAGGACCAAGTTGCTAGGCCTTCAAAGAAGCCTAAATCCACTTCCAAAACACTGTCCAACTCACCTGTGTAAACAGCCTCCCAAACGCCTTCCCCGTCTGTGCCCTCGAAGAAACGTGCCCTGAAACGGGGTTCTCCAAAACAGGGGTCTGACCTGGGTAAGAGAAGTGAGGAACCCTCGGAAAAGAAATCAAGAAAGTCAATGACCCAGGGGGAAACCTATAGCCATTTCCTGTAGAAAGCCGTGGTGTAAGGGAAGATAGTGAAGGTTTTATACTTCCAAGAACAGTGCTTAGAGGTGCTCTTTGACAAATTGTGTGCACAGGGTTGGCTGGATACATTTACCAATACTAAGAAGGGCTGCTCAGTACCTGAATTAGTGGAATTTTATGCCAATTATGAGGTCACTAATGGGATAGTGACTAGTTCAGTTCACGATCAGAAACTTTGTTTTAATGCAGATAATCTGGGAGCTTGGCTTGGGGTACCCTCCAAAGGGTTTGATGTGTATGTAAGGGAGGATAAAACTGTGCTGAGTAATGACCACTTGTTGGATCTCACCAGAAAACTAGCCCAACAACCTAACCTAAGTGCACCGCGGTCTGTAAGAAAGGGAAAAATACAGCCTTTACATCGGTTGTTATTCTGGTTTGTCATTAAGAATGTGATTCCTCGGGGGCAGGGACGCAATCTTGCGGACTCTATGGACATGTACCATACTAACCTCCTCGATCGGGGGGAGCCAATTAATTTGCCTGCTATCATGATTAGTCACATTGGACGAATTGCCAACACTTTCAGAAGCCATGATCTGGGCTATGGCTTTCTTTTGACTTCGGTGTTTGAGACTCGGGGGATCCCTTTGCAAAAGAGAATGGGCTTTTAGGTCACCAATGAAATAGGGAGTAATACTTTACTTGGGTGCGGGTTCCAGATTACGAAGGGTGATGGAACCGTGTTAGAACAAGGACCCAATACACCCTTTGGTCCTAGTCCCTATCCTATTTCTAGTACGGTAGCATCTTCCAGCACTACCACGGTTGAGGCTCTCATCCAGGACCAGCTCCATCTGAAGGAGGAGACTGCTGAAGTAAAGCAAGCACTGACTGAAGAAAAAGCCCTAAATGCACAGCGCCATGAGGATATTCTTCGTGCCCTCTCTGCCCTCACGGCCAAACTTACTCCATTCTACTCTTCTCCCTGATTCATCTATGTTCTTTGCCCTGTTCCCATCAACACTGTTTACTTTTCTGTTTGGTTAATCTGGATTCTGCATGTGATTGACAATGGTTACATCCATTTTTAGTTTGGTTTGGTTATGTCCTGCCATTGCTTGCCTTTGCTATGTGTGTTTGTGCGTAACTGGGATGACCAATATCATTATGTACCATTTACTCGACTGTATCGCTGCTATTTTCCCTCATTACCTGTGGTGGTGGGTGCATCTCCTCCGCATTCATGCATGTGACTTGCTACACCTTTTCAATGATGTCAAAAGAGGGAAGATGAGTATGATCATGTTCTAACTAAAACTGCCTATTTTAAGTTGACTTCTTATTTTTATGTGCCTCTCCTGTGTGATTTAGATACTTTGAACTAAGTTTGGCACTAATGTTTTTGCCCTCTGCTGTGTCTCACCTTTAATGGTAATTTGATTTGTCATCATCAAAAAGGAGGAATTTGTTGAACCAATCTTATTTAAGGTTTTGATGATTACAACCCAAATGTGCTAATTATGCTTGGCTTGAGTTGAGTGCTAGAATTATGTGATAAGACAGATTGCAAACATCTTGGAGATCAGTTCAAAATACCATACTTGAAGCTATGTGATAAAATTATATGTTGAAAGTGACAGAAGTTGCAAATACCTTGAAGAACAGGTCGAAAAAGCTGAAATCATCAAAGTGGATATATGTGCACATCATCAGCAGAGTACAAGAGTCTTTAGAGTCTTGGGGCTAATTACTGGTTATATTTGTCTAGATTCTTGTTAATAGGCCAAAGAAGAACTTGACTTAACACTCACCTTGAAGGAACTATTGAAGCTAACTCAGAACACTGCTCAGAATAATTGAACAAACAGGTCTACAGTGCTCTGAGGGCAGTCAGTGTAAAAATCGATTTTCAAAGATTTTCAAGAGTTTTCCTACTGCCAAAATTCCTAATATATTTAGGATCGATTTTTTGATAATATTGTGTTTTAGAGAGTACTTTCCTAAATAATATTGGTTTCTTAAAAGATTTTTTAAAGATTTTATCTTATCCTGAAAAGATATGATTTCCTAAAAAGATAAATTCTTGAAGAATTTAATTTCTTTTAGGACACTGAGTATTTTCAAGTTATTATGGAAATCAAATCCTTACTTTTTCATGGGTATATAAGCACTTGCTTCTCATCTCTTCAATACACGGTTTTTTAAGACAAACATCGAGTTTTTGTAAGCTTATTCTCTGAGTGAAAAACCTTTAAGGAGTGTGCTAAATTGAGTCATTCTTTCTGGCATAATAGGGTCTATAAGTGTACCTTACATTCAGCTTGGTTAGAAGCATAAAAGTAAGGTGTTCTTCTATTCTTTTCTATCATCAGTTAAGTCTTGAGTGCGTCCAAGTCCTGGGAGACTTTGGACGTGTTGTATGATTCATTCTCAGGTAGAAAATAGTTACATGAGTGTAACTAGAGTCTCGGGGGAGACTAAGTTACGTTTGTGACGTTGTCACGTGTGTTACATAGTGTAAGGAACTTGGCCTGTGTTAGTGAAAGTGTTGGTTGAAATCCTACTGAGGTAGTTCGTGGTTTTTACACTTCCATTGGGCCAGAGGTGGTTTTTCACGTAAAATCTTGTGTGTCCTTTATTTCAGCATTTAAAGTTTTGTTTCTACCTTACTGGAAACACCTCTCCTAACAGGTCTAACGAGTGTTCTGAAACAAAACGAAAAAAATTAAAAGACACAATTCACCCCCTCTTGTGTCCTTGTGTGCCTTAAAACTTAACACCACCCTTGCCTTTCCCATAAAGATTTGCTAAGGCCAAACTTGATTCTCAATTTGGGAAGTTTCTTAATGTGCTTAAAAAGTTACATGTGAACATTCTCATTGATGCTTTGTTTCAAATGCCTATGTATGCTAAGTTTTTGAAATAAGTCCTCTTTAAAAAGAGAAAGGTTGAGATGTATAAGGCCATATCTTTAGGTGAAAGGTGTG
>NCQT01069846.1:3048-14558 GCA_002740465.1 Stenocereus thurberi
ATCGCTCATACGGTCAGTCGATCTTAAGTTAATCACCATTAATCCCAGAGGATGACTTGAAATCCTTACTCACCACAGGAAAATATTACCAACACAACATGAGCCTAAAAGCCACCCATCGATGTGTGCTATCCTTCTTGCTAGCCCTTTATGCATTTCTCTGGTTTTCTTGTTGCACTTTATTTGCTACACCCATGGCCTTTGTTTAATTTTCATATCTTTGCCAAATTCTAGTGGGGCAACACTTTTACATTAAGTTAGGCATACTTTGAGAATTAATTCACCTTCAGGGTATTTTTAATGGTGGCTTGAGACTTGAAGGATTGCGAGTTGAGATTTTGTATTCCCTATGCCATTCACATGTATCATGGTTTTGTTTCTCATTCATTCAAAAAAAAGAGAAGAAAAAACCGAAAAGAATGTAGTAGGAAAAAAGGAAAAACTGAATAAAGGGTTTGGCACAGGGTTAATTCAATAAGTATGTTCAACTCCTTCCTTTTGGTCTTTTAAAGAGTTTGTGCTTATTTTTCAATTAAGATATAAATTAGGTATCTTGGTAGTTATTGTTGTGAAAGTGCTCTTGCTCGCTAGTATTTTGGCTAGTACTCCACTTCTTGTACATTGATTCCCCCTTCTCACCCATAAGCTTAGCACCATTAAACCCATTTTGGAAGTCCTCATGATTGTAAATCTTGCATTTTTCATAAGTTATGGAGAATAGAGAACCTCACCAAGCTTATGGTAGTCTGCATGATTGGTTTAAGTATTAAATGTACCCAAGTTTAATATCCAGAAACATTGAGATGAGTATTTCGCTTTATTCCAAAGTGAGGTTCTACTAGTCACGCTTACTCAGCACTGATTAAGGAATCTCTTGTCTCAGTTCATGATTTTAATATGGCGTGTTGGTGTGTTGCATTTAGGTAGAGTGATTTATAAATAGATATGTATGTGTTTTATTAAAAATGTTTTTGACACCTTGACTTGGCCACCTTTGTTGTATGATTGTGTATGGTCAGCTGGTTATTATTTCCTTACCTAATGAAGGTATGATTAGAAGTTCATCTCCGTTATTGAGCATTCAAGAGTTAGTCTTACTTGATAACAAGCAAGAGATAAGAATGGGGGAGTTGATAAACCTCTATTTTGACCTTATTTTAGCCCCTATTTGATTTTTTCGACTAGTTTTATGTTAGATCTTGACGAGAAAGGGTGAAACTTGTCTCCTTCGGCCCATATTCTGCTTTATAAGTGGTTTTCCTTATTTTCAAGGGCTTTTGCCAAGAAGATAAGGAAATCACTGGTTTTGATGGAAAGGTAAGCCCATGGGGACAAGTTTCGAGGGGCAAAAGAGGTTTAAAAAAATTCTGAGGACCAGAAATGCAAGACTGAAAGGCCTAGGAAAGTGCATGGTCGGTCGTGCATTACAGCACAATCGTACAGAAATCTTGTACTGAAGGCTTATTTTCATGAAGCTGCACAAGGGCAGCCGTGTTGCAGTGCACAGTCGTGTATGGTTGTGCACGAGCACCAGTGTGTCGACGCACGGTCATGCATGTTTCCAGTTTTTGTGATATTAAAACAATTTTCAAACCTATTTAGGAGTTGTCTTTAGTTTATCTCAGAGCACATTTGAAGAGATGATTTTAAGGTTTATTTAGGAGATCTCTAAGACTCGTTTGCATTAAGTTTTTTTATCATTGAAGATTGTTTGATGATCATTATTGCGTTTAATCCAAGTTTGTTCTTCAATCTTGTTTTTTTCTCTTATCGCTTTTGCTTAAATCATGTTTGGCACCTTAGGATTTGTTGTGGTTGTTGTTAATATGATTAGTGGCTAAATTTCCCAACTTGTGTTGGGACTAATGCCAATTATGCATAGTTAAATCGTGATTTTATGCCAAACCTTACTTGCCCCATGTTTGTGCTAGTAAATTCTACGTTGCTCACCACGTATTTGATGAATTGCTCAAAATAGCATTCATCTATTTTTATTAGGATTTAGGGGAACGTTGAAAGATGAAAACTTTACCTAGTGTAACTCAGTAGACGGTTGGGATTTGGATATACGAATAATTAGAGCTCTAATTGGGATTCAAGATTATAGATCTTGTAGTCCTTTGATTTTAAGTCTTATAAAAATAGGCGATTATAGTTTTAGGATTAGTGTTTGACCCTTGAAAGAGGGAGGAGATGTGCTAAATTGACAATCTATCCATTCATGTTACAAGCGTGGTGAGTTGATGGGGCTAGTAATTGATTCGCTAGCATAATTATGTTGTTAATTCCAATCTAAGTGCTTTAATCTTCTGTTTTCTTATTCATATTCTTAGTTGTTATTGTTTTCTTAGTTAATCATTGAATTTCCAATCTTGATTTCCCTAGATTGAGTAGACTAATTAGTTTTGGTAGTTAAAAGCAAGTTTCGTGTGGATACAACCCTTACTTGCCATTGCTAATTACATTGGCACCATGCACTTGTAGTATTTAACATAACAATCATGCAGTAAAACCTCCTTTGTTTCTTTATTGGTTTTTCAATTTTTTTATTTTTTAAAGCAATAAAGATCAAAATTTTTAGGAAGATGGATGAATAGAAAAGAAAAAACAACCAAATTTAAACTACGCAAAGCAAATAAAGCAAGCATTAAGTTAGCTACTACAATACTAAATTACTACTAGAACTGGTCTTGCTTGACTATTGTTGTAAAGAACTAATACAAGTGAAATCTAGCCAATTTCATGTAATGTGCATGCCAGGTAAAACTTGATCTGAATAAGATGAGGGAACATAATCGTGAATCTTCATGCTAGCACTTGTTCATGCTTGGTTCTTGTTGGTTTAAAATCCAATACTGGTTGTAGACATGAAATGTAGGCCTTTGGGGTTGTTTCAACACATTTTGCTCAATCTGATTTCATTTGACCTAACTTAGATGATTTTTTTAAGGAAACCCTATTGTAGAATCACTTTTCATGTATTAATTGACTTCCTTGACCATTTGAATGTTGCTAAGAATGTTGCTGCAAAGTTCTGCAAACAACGGATCATGTTTCAATCACTTCTTGTTATAAACAATAAACTGTAGAAGTTTGGCCGCATCTTAACAATGAGAATGTTTGTAAGTGATTTTTCCATGAATCTATAGCTTTCATAATGTTATGAAAAATGTGTTTGCAAATATTTGTGGGCATTTGAACATGTCTTCGTCACTTTTCATGTTCTGTTGAATGTAGCCTTAATTCCATTAATTTGATAGTTTCTTGATTTTGGGTACTTTTTAATTGCTACCTGGGTAAGTTGCTACTAGAGCCATCTCTTAAACATAATCAAGATTACCTTATGTAGGAGATGACTACGAGATGAGGGGTTAGATGTTGAGTAATTGGTTTTATGCCTACAATATGATGTACATTAAGCCTCATCACTCATGTTTCTACCATGGTGGAAAGTAGAGTGGTGTGCTTTCTATTCAATCTTCTATTTATTTCACTAATTTATTTTGCATTGATTTATTCTAATTATATGCTTTACTTCATCAAGGCATGTGGATACATCTAAAAGATCCCCACTACCTACACTAAGGTTTGCATAAGGATGTCAATAAGCTTGTAAGGGATGTAGGCTTCTATGAGTTTGTGATGTTTTACAAGCAGCATAAAAAATCAAGTGCTTATATATATGGGGTCCTTCGTGTGCTTTTGAAGCACTACCAACACGTTCCATCGTCCAATGGCTAAGATGGCGATTGTCCGGTATGTTTCCTGCATGCTGATAGGGTTCACCTTTGGAGGAGTCCCCTTGACACATGATACTACTTTCAAGGAAGATTGGGATAGTCTTATAAGGCGCTTTGGGCCTAGTGCCTTTGGATGGAATGCACGATCAAGTTCCATCTATTATTCCTAACTATAAGGGGCCTCCATGCCGAGAATTCAGAGATGGAGTAGTAGACACCTCTTGTTATCACCTTGTTGTTTGATTTGACCTATGTCACTGATAAGGCAAGTCCGGTGCACATCCCTTAGATGTGAGACTATGAGGGTATTCGAGATATCAAACTATTGAATTGGAGATAAGCTGCTTATCTGATCCTACTCTGTTACCTAAGGTCGACACGTTAGTAGAATGACCATTAGGTGTAGAAAGTCAGCCTTCAGGGTTTTAGGCATTTACTTGATGTATAATTCTTTCCTTAGGTTCCTCTTTTTCTTCTTTGTGGAATTTGTCCAAAAGTACCTTATGACTTGCATCTATTTTTGCAACATTGGTCCCTAAAGCACTTCACAAGGATGTGCATGAGATCTAGAGGCTCCAGCAGCATCCTTATAATGAGGCACTAGAAGAAGGGCCTTATCCAAGGCCTTATACAAGGTGAGCCAAGCTTCCTAAATGATGTTGAGTGTTTTAGGATAATTTAATGCTAAGACACCTGACAATGGGAGGAGAATGCTCTTCTCCTTATGTTCATTACTTCTTTTTGTTATTATTATGCTTGTTCATCATGTTTGCTATTTTGTAGGTGACTTGGGCTTGTTGGGCCCAAACAAACAGCATCTTAGCTGCAACTGAGAGGGCTTAAGTGTTGTCTCATCAAAGGGTGTTGTTGCTCGATCCTTTTGACAACGTGTGGTACTTAGGGATAAAGTGATTATGCCAGTTTTATCAAGCTTGCCTATTTACTAAACTCTAATGGATCCTCCCTTCACCACTATCTTTATGGCCACTTCGAAGTTAGAGAAGTTGTATCCACCTTAGGGAGGGAGTATCTTGCCAAAGTCTAGCTATCGAGGGTAACTATTCACAGTTTGTGAGGACCGACTGATAGGTCCCATCAATCCTCTAGTGAGTCTTTTTAAGAATTGTTTGCTCTTATTGTATATTGTGTATTCATGCTCTAACATCTTGTTTATAGGACCAAATATGGGTTCCAGTCGTGGAGCCTGAAGTACACTATAAGGATGCTTCTAGCCTCTAGCAAAAGGTTGAGCTTGACAATGTGGAGGATTACAAAGTCCTAGAGATGCATCATCCCGTCCCTGGTCCTTAGGAAAGGTATGATATTTCCTTCTAACATCCTTATTTATGATGAAGGCAATCTATAAACCCAGGAAGATAGTTTGTCAATTGGTGGAGATCTCACTTATTAGGGAGATGACGTTAATGAGGTATGCTTGTTTCCGTTTTAACTCTTAAACGCTATATATTTCACTTCTTTTTCCTCATGCTCTTATACGAATGCTTTATAGAGTTTTATAGCCCATAGATGTGTGGCTTTTTTTAGGGCTTCTAACTCAAGGATAGCTCCTGCTCAAGAGTTCAATCTTGACGCTAGGGCTTTAGAAGCCCCTACTTCATCTAACATAATCGAGGCTCTAATTGAGTCAGCAACACAAGCAATCATCTAGTTTCTTAAGAGTGAGTTTCTTAGAGTGAATGCCATGATGACACCCTTCATAGGGGCAAGTGGTTCTTTATCTACTCTACCTTTGGTGTCTCCAAGTGATGCATAAAGCATCAAGGGCAAGTTTAGTTCATGACTTTGCAATAAAAGAATTTAGGATAAATTAAGTGATCTATTCTAATCTATCTAGTTTATGAGGCCAATTTCAACAAAAGGTAGAAAAAAGTATCAAATTGAAGAATCTACCATCATAATTCAAATCAAGTAAACAAATGAGGTCAATTTTGGTCTAGCAAGCCCTGATCACAAATGTCAAGCTTTGGTCAACAGTGCTCAATACGAGTTAAACCTTACTCAAGGGTCAAGGTCAAGGTCTAAATATGAAGCTTAGAGATAAAGAAGGATTTAGACAACCTATCACTAGCCTGGAAGCTTCTAATTTCAATTTTCAACTGCTTAATTTATTTTTAGAATGGTATTGGTTAGGATAAGTGCTTAAATCATAATGGTCCACACTAACTTCCTATGTGATTTCTATTGGCTCATTTTTATAGCTTAGGGAAGTGGATGCTAATTTTTGTTGCTATAGATTAGCCTCCTTGTATCTAATTAGAAGATAGAGTTGATTCTAGAATAAAAGCTAGAATATTTTTCTCTTCCACAAAGAAAATCTCTCTCTACATTTGAAATACTTGTATATTTGGATAGTGATTGAGTCAATCTTTTAAATTAATTCTGCGTACCTTACTTTACAGAATTAATTAATGGATTGTTAAGCTAAGTGGTGGTCAGAACCTTTATCTTTGTCATATCCATTTTTGGTTTTCTCCTCCATTCAAAAACCATGGCTTTAAAGGATGTAGGTTTGGACTGTATCCCTATTGAGATTTGGAAGTGTTTGGGTGAAGATAGACTAGGGTGGTTAACGGATTTTTTAAATGTCATTTTTAGGATCACAAAGAAGTCCCAGGAATGGAGAATCAATACAATCATTCTGCTCTGCAAGAATAAGGATGGTATTCAAGATTGTGATAATTATAGTCACACTGTGAAGTTAGAAAAAGGTGATCGAGACAAGCTTGAGGAAGGATATTTCAATTTTGAAAAACTAGCTTGGTTTTATGCCAGGTAAATCAACTACAAAAGCAATCCATCTCATAAGAAGGCTCATGAAATTGTATAAAAATAGGAAAAAGGATCTCCATTTGGTGTTCATAGATTTAGAGAAAGCGTACAACAGAGTTCCATGTGAGCTATTATCGGAGTGTTTGGAGAAAAGGAAGGTGCTGGTGGCATATATCTAAGCTATCAATGATATATATGAGGATCCTAAAACTAGTGCTAGGACATCAGAAGGTGCCATATAAGACTTTCCTATTGACATTGGCCTCCATCAAGGACTAACCTTAAGCTCGTTCCTTTTCACTATTATTACGGCTAAACTCACAAAAAGGATTCAGGATGAGCTTGGTGCATGCTATTCGCTAATCATGTTGTCGTTATCAATGAAATTAGGGATGGTCTTAACAACAAGTTAGAGCAATGGAGACATATCTTAGAATCTAGGGGAATTAGACTGAATAGAGCAATGACAACATACCTAACATGCCGATTCAATGGCAAGGAAGCAAGTGGTGAAGAAGTCACCGTGGATGGCGTGGTAATACTAAGGCCAAGAAGTTCAGGTATTTAGGCTTGATCATTGAGGAGAAAGGAGATATTGATGAAGATATTAACCAATGTATTAGGAGAAAGAGAGAGTTTATCGTATGGTAGTCAGACTAGCTTTGTTATATGATTCAAAGTGTTGGCCAATCAAGAAGACTCAACTCCATAGGTTAATGATAGTAAAGATAAGAATAATTCGATAGATATGTGGCTATACGAGATTGGATAGAAATACAAGATTAGATAAAATTACGAATGAAGTGATTAGACAAAAAGTGGGAGTGGCACCCATAAGAGATAAGATGAGGTAGATTGGATTAAGATGGTTTGGGGATGTTAAGAGGAGGAGTGAAAATTCACTAGTAACAGGGTGTGAGACAATTAATGTTTCAGAATGTAGAACCAGTAGAGGTCGGCCAAAGAAAAGTTGGAATGAGCTTATTAAACATAATTTTAAGATTATAGGACTAACTAAGGATATGGCTTATGATAGTCTAAAATCGCTTTCAAGGTAGTGCAACTCCACAGCACACCTCTTTCTCTCACTTGCTAACCATTGATTTCGATATACTTTTCTTACAATTTGAAACCAGTTTACTGTTGTATATAAATCAATAGTTCTCTTAAGTAACAAAGCCCTCTCAAACCTCTCAAAACTTGAATATATGGATGCAACCAACTACAAACATTGGTCCTAAAAGCTTTTAATTTCCTTTGAATAGTTAAACATTGACTATGTGTTATTCTTTGACCTAACTGAGGAGAATAATGCATTTGAAATATGGAACAAGCAAAGATAAAAGCAAAATTGCTGATGAGTTTACCATCAAAAAATTTGAGAAAAACAACAAAACAGTCAGGGGGAATTTCATGAATCATATAACAAACTCCCTACTCAATTTGTTTGTCATATTCAAGTCTACTAAGACAATATGAGAGAGACTGGAGGTCAAATATAGAGCTGATGATGCTGGAAAAAAGAAATATGTGGTTAGTGAATGGCTACAATTTTAAATCATTGATGGTAGACCAATCATAGAGGAGGTTCATGTTTATGAGAATCTATGTGCTGAAGTTCTAAATAAAAACATGAAGATGTGTGAGATTCCATAAGCTAGCGTGCTAATCGAGAAATTCCCACCATCTTGGAGTGACTGTAGGAATCAGCTGAAAAGGAACTGATCAGCCACATGAGAAATAAAGAGGCTAATCGCCTTAAAGATAAGCTAGATTCCCTATCATTAAATTCTTCTAAAGCTAACTTAGTTGAATCTGCTATGTCTACCCACAGAGATAGGTTTAAAGGCAGAGGTAAGAAGAATCCAAAGCAAAACCATCTAAGGCAGTAGAATAAGTTTTACAACAAGATCCAAAAACCAAAGGGGTTATGCTGTGTCTGCAGCAAATCAGAGCACAAAGCATACCAATGTACACTCCGCAAGGGACAGTCTTAATCAAACCAAAAGCCTACCAAACAACCTATAGCTCATGCCAACCTTGCTGAGGATACTGAAATCATCTTTGTTGTAGTCAAAGGGGCAAATTGGTGGTAAACAATACTGAATGGGTCTACAACACTGGAGCTTCAAGGCACTTCTACGCTAACAAAGAACTTATGGATGACTTTAAAGACATTACAGATGGTAAATGTATCTGCATGGGAAACTCTACAACTGCTAGACTTATGAGTAAATGGAAGATTCTTCTTAAATTTACTTCTGGCAAATTACTATCCCTAAGTAATGTATTGTATGTGCCTTTCCTTCATAGAAACTTGGTTTCTAATATACTTCTCAACAAAGCTGGACTGAAAAATGTTGTTGGAGATGACAAAGTTGTCATCTCTCATAATGGGGTCTTTATTGGGAAAGGATACCTGACTTGAAGCCTGTTTGTACTTAATCTTACTTGTGAGACCATAAACGAAAATGCTTCTAGTTTTTCTTATGTTGCTGAGTCTGTTGATCTGTCATGGTATGCTAGGTCATTTAATTTTCCTTCTACAAAATGACTCAAGACTTTGTGCTTGTTTCCTGCCGTGAATGTTGATAATTTTTCTAAATGTCCTATGTGTGTAGAAGCTTGCCAAAATCCTCTCAAATATGTCACTAGTAGAAAAACGGAACTACTATAACTAATGTATTCTGACCTAGCGAACTTCAAAAACACAGTCAACAAAGGGGAGAAAAGTATTACATAACTTTTATGGATGACTACTCTAGATGTACCAAAGTATACCTCCTTAGGTCCAAAAATAAGGCTGTGAAAATGTTTTTGAAATACACGATAGAAGTGAAACCAACTGGACCAAAAAATCAAGCGTCTTAGAACAAGTAGGGTGGACAATAAACTAAAACTCTGACTACCTTTTGTGAGAAAAATGGTACCATACATGAATTTAGTGCACCCTATACTCCCTAATAGAATGGGATAGCTAAACACAAAAATAGAACCCCTAAAGAAATTATGAATGCCATGCTTCCAAGTTCGAGGACTACTAACAATATGTAGGGAGAAGCTATTTCATCTGCCTATTATATTCTTAATAGACTACCTCACAAGAGGTTAGACAAGACCCCATATAAACTATGGAAAGGCTACACCCCTAACTTGAGTTTCTTAAGGGTGGGGGTGTTTGGCTGAAGTTCCACTGCCCGAGCTAAAATAAGAAAACATCAGTTCTAAAACCTTTGATTTGATGTTTATTGGTTATGCCCAAAATAGTGCTACATATATATTCATGTCACTGATTGACTTCTCTATTCGTGAATCTAAGGATGCAAAATTCTTTGAGCATGTTTTCCTTTGGAAAAGAATGTCTGTACTACTATGCATGAAACTGTACCTATACATGACAATGTGAGCATGCATGCTTCTAGTTCTATTGCTAGAGACTCAATTGATGAATGTAGGAGGAGTAGGAGACATAGAATTAAGACTAGTTTTGATCCTGACTTTCTTACTGTCCTTTTTATTGAAGATTTTGATGTGAGTTTCTTGACTAGTGAACTAGTTTCTACTTTCTTTATCAAAGAAGATCCACAAACTTTTGTAGAGGCCATGAGATCCATAGATACTAGATTCTCAAAAGAGGCCATTAAAAGTGAATTCGACTTTCAAATTAAACTTAGCAGTTAGTCTACTTACCAAACGGTAGCAAGCCTATTAGCAGTAAATGGATATCCAAGAAGAAGTTCAGACCTGATAGTTCAATTGATAAATACAAAGTGAAGCTAGTGACTAGAGGATCTGGTCAGAAGAAGGGGATTGGCTACTTTGACACTTATTCTTCTATTACCAAAATTGCCACCATTAGGACTCGAGTTGCCTTAGCTGCTNNATACATGGCCTTGTTGTGCATCAAATGGACGTGAAAATAGTGTTACTTAATGGTGACCTAGAAGAAGAGATTTATATATCTCAACCTGAGGGATGTATGGTTCCTAGCTAGATATGTAAGCCTAGAAAATCCCTTTATGACCTAAAACAGGCCTCTAAACGGTGGTGTGAAAAGTTTGATAGTACGATGATACAACATAGTTTTGCAATGAATACTTCTGATTCTTACGCATATTCAAAATTGATTGGCTCATTTTGTGTGATAATATGTCTTTATTTTGAAATGAAGGACATGGGGAGCATTTTTTATTTTGGGGATCAAAATTAGAAGGATAAATGATGGTTTTTCTTTGTGTCAGTCTTATTACATTGAGAAAATATCAAAGAAATTTAACTATTTTGATATGATTCTTATGATAACTTCTTATGATTCTAGAGTGCACCTTAAAAAGGAAAAAGGGAACTAGTATTTCCCAAACTGAATATGCTAAAATCATAAGAAGTGTGATGCTTCTCATGAACTATACATGACCTGACATTACTTTTGTTGCCAGTAGGTTAAGTCATTATACTCATAACCCTAGGAAAGAGCATTGGGATGCATTGCTTCGATTACCCAAGTACCTGAGAGGACCATGGCCTTGGTGTTTGCATTTCAATAAGTTTCCTGCTATGTTAAAAGGGTTTTGTGATAAAACCTGGGTTTCTGATAATTATGAAGTTAGTTCTACTAGTGGTTATGTATTTACCTTAGATGGAAAAGCTATTCATGAAAGTTTTCCAAGCAGACTTGTATAGCTTGCTCTACCATAGAAGCTGAATTCATCGCTCTTGAGTTGACAGGTCAATAAGTAAAATTGTTGAAAAGTCTACTAGCATATATGCCATGACGGGGGAGGTAACCTCTAGCTATTTCCCTTCACTAGGACTCGCAGGCAGCAATCAGAGTTGCACACAGTAGTGTGTATAGTAGAAAGAAGAGACACATTTGCACTAGACATAATGCTTTGAAACAGATGCTAAAACATGGTGTCATCTCCTTCGAATATGTGAGATTCGAGAAAAATTTGGCGAATCCACTGACCAAGATTTTAACTA
>NCQT01069862.1:5595-19218 GCA_002740465.1 Stenocereus thurberi
AGTAACTTTGTAAAACATTTCGGGTCAGGTATAGATCCGTTCAGGTCAATGCGGGTTTCGAGTCTACTTTCGGATGAGCGTATTTTGAATGTTGGGTCCAATATGAGTACGAGTCGTCCGTTTCGGGCATTGGGACCTCGGGCCAATTTTGCCAGGTCGAAGTATCAACAATACTCATGTTGAAAGAGAAAGCTATGTACCACCCATGCGAATCAGCACTTATGTTATAGGGGCTTTCTAGAGCGTTATATAAAAGGATTTTTGCCCTCGAACCTCCATTTAAGCTTTTGGTTGAGTATTATCAATTATTTGATTCAAATATCTACTGTTTATTAAATCACTTAAACCACTCAAACGATTACACGACTTGCGAAACCAGAAGAATGCTATAGCAAATTATCTAACTGTTCTCTACTGCTTTTGTCATGACCTTCAAAATATGGAGTATGTGATGTGTTATGCACCGCTTGTTACGCCTTCAGAGCACCAAACCCCAAGCTTCCCAACGTGGGATGGCTCCAAGGCTATTTGGTCCAAGTCCTAAGCCAAAAAGCTAAACTCAGCTACACGTAGGTTCTTGCTACTGGATGAACCCATCTAAGGCTGCTTTTGATTGTGACACAGAAAAGGAGATAGTCTCACTTGTGAATGCTGTTTGTATTAAATTTGATATGGTATCAAAGCGCGATGCTCTTGGGTTTGGCAGCATCCCCATTTGATTAAATATGCTCGCGTTTTGGGCCTTGTAAGTAGCTTACACATGAGGGGACATATTGGAGCTATAAAAGGAGCGGTTGCCCCACACTAGCAATTTAAGAGACCTTGAGTATGTATATGAGGTTGTGAGTCACTTTATCCACTTCTAATTGGTTTTGGGTTGGAACCGCATTTGACCTTATATATATTATTCGTTTGTTTATAGCCTAACTTATATAAAATTTGAAATTGTGTTGGAGTTGTAAAGATGGGTTGTGCTGCATTGACAATTTAAGAGGCCTTGATCATGCATATAAGCTTGGGAGTCACTTCACCCATTGCCAATTAGTTTTGGGTTGGAATTTCTTTGAGCTTATATACATGACCCCTTTTTTGTGACCCTACTTCCTATAAAATTTGATATTGTATCAGAGTTTTTCCTAATGAAAGGTGTCAGATTCAAATCTCAACAGTTCTATAATCAATTATTATGCAAGGTGCGAGGAAGTCTTTGAAGCATCCATACTTCAAACTCAAAGGGCATTTGCGAGAGCGGGCATGTTAGAGTACAAAAATAATCCAGAGCCTTAAACCATCAACTTGGACTTTTGATTCAGTTGGTAGTTGAACAAGGTTTTGTTGTATGTATCTTTGCATATTGGGTTGAAATGTTACAGTTGCCTGAGAATTACTGTAGGAGGTGACAAATTCAGCAACAAATCTGATCACTCCATGTGAAAAAAAGTGATAATAATTCGACCAATCGGAAATTGTCATGTGTCAAGTTGACTTCGACAAGCCCCCTTGGTCGAATCTAATTGTCGTTAAAATTAAGCCAATTAGAAGTCACTACGTGTTGTTAATGATGCAGAAAATAAATATTATTTTTCTTATTTAAAATAACGAAATAATTAAACCATGGGCATAGATCCAAAGCCATACTCTAACCCTAGTTTGTGGAGCCTAGAAATAACCCCCCCTTAAATTTTACGCATTCATTATTTGCAGAACTCAGAGGTTCAAACTACAAGTAGCATCCAGCTACTAAGTGGGAAAGATCAAAACTGTAACCTTCAAAAACAACAATCAACCATCTGTAGATCAAGATCAATAGCCATTTTAGAATTCTTCAACTAATTTTGCATCAATTGAGATCAAGCAGTCACGTCCTCGAATCACTCAAGTTACTAGAAAACTGAATCAGAGGATCACTTAAGCTGCATTCAATTTAAAGAATGTACCTGCATATACAATATTAAAAATTTGATTTGTTACACAATTTCTTATATAATTTATTGAGGTTCGAAATTTGTGTTTACAAATTTTTGGCACGCCTAGTGGGATCCCTCTACCTCTTGCCTCTTTTTCGAATGTACGAACAATATATTTCTTTGAAGATGACATGGCCCCTAAAAAGTTGTGTCTCAATCATCAAGGAAAACTATCTGATCCACATCTCAAGGATCAACAACCTTTAGCAATGCATCTATCGGCGTTATGACTACGAATATGGTAAGAACTGACACCATAATCATTATAGAGCATTCAATTATCACTGCACTGTCGCAGCCACCCAAGATCAAAAACCTCAGCTCCAAGGTGTCTGATGGAGTCAATTAAATTGCTTCACATACTTTGAGGTACAAGTTTGTTGCTAACTTCAACATGATGCAAATAATTTCTCATGGGATGGATGAACTCTAAACCCAAACCAATCCTACTTTCCAACACTTTAGTTTTGGAGATGATGGTTATTCAAGTAGATATTCCTCTTTGGCATCTTCAAATGGATCACTTTCCTCACATCCTGAAGATGAATCCTCTGAAATTGTCATCATACCAGTTACAATGATAGAGGCTACTAACTTTGAAGAACAACTGACGAGCATAAAGGCTACATTGGATAGGCTCTTTAAGGAAAGTGTAGAAAAGAACTTCCAAATCAAGCGTCGAAATGAGCAGATTGTTGAGTTGATGAAGAAGCTAGAGAAGGAGTCCTCTGAAGCTTCCAACAAAGGTTTAGGCATAGAACATTCTGATAAAAAGTCCAATCACAAGGAAGAGTTTGACGATGAGCACTGGGAAAGCAGGGTCGTACTTTAGGCTACATGTCTATTAAGAAAATTTAAAGCTTAATAGCAAATACAATTAAGGCTTAGTTGGCAGGAGGATCCCACTAAACACACTTATATACAAAGCGTTACACAAATAAAATTGATGGCCTTCACATACCCCATGGCTATCAGCCTCCAATTCAATCAATTTGATGGCAACGGTAATTCTAAACAGCATATTCCGCACTTCATTGAGACGTACAACAATGCTAGTAGGAGGGAGACCTTTTGGTAAAGCAATTTGTACAAATTCTAAAAGGGACTGTATTTGACCAGTACACGAACTTAGAGGCTAAGTTGATTTATAGCTGGAAAAAAATAGAGCAAGAGTTCCTGAATAGATTCTACAACATTTAACATGTTGTCAGCATGATAGAGCTAACAAACACTAGACAATAGAAGGATGAGTCGTTTCTTGATTACATCAATCATTGAAGGTCCTTTAATCTCGAGTGCCAAGACCGTCTATCAGAAGCTTCATCGTTGAAATGTGTGCTCAGAGCATGGAGTAGGATTTACCATACATCTTACAAATGAATAACCCAGCAACTTTCTAGGAGTTAGTGATAAAGACCTATGAGATGCAGATGCTAATTACAAGTCACCGGGGAGAGTCTTATTGCTCATCTAATTCTAAAAAAGACAAGGGTGAATTCAAGAAAAACCCCAAGCCCTCAAAGGCATCAATCAAAGATTCTATGACTATTTCAACTGATGAGCTATTGTGAGTTTCCGAAAAGCCTAAGTATGAAGGTGAGAGAGGTGGATTCTCCAAGGATATTAGAAAGAAGCATCCTACATTGCAGGAGTTACAGGAGAAGAAATATCCATTCCCTAACTCAGACTTCTTAAGAATGCTTGACGATGTACTTGAAAAGGGGGTTATTGAACTTCTAGAGTCAAAACAGCCCAAAGAAGTTGGGAGGGTTACCGACCCAAAATATTGTCGGTATCACAGGATGATTAGTCACTAACAACAACTCCTGTGACTCGCTAATGATAGGAGGACCTGGAGGCTAATTAGTCAGCCTCTTGAGAAGTACATTATACTCAAGGAACACATTATGTAACTTGCTAATGATGGGAGGATAATATTGAATTTGGATTACACTGACTATATGTAACGCCCCGACCACTCTCGGTCGCAGGTCTTACCAATAACGGCCTCAAGGATCATCGACTGGCCCCACAAATCACCATAAGTCTTTCCGACGTACTTCGTCCTCGTACACACGCTGCCTGGGAAACTTCCCAGGAGGTTATCCATCCCAAGATTGCTCCCCAGCAAGCACGCTTAACTATGGAGTTTTACGAGTGGGCCTCCCGAAAAGAAAGGTGTACCTTTGGTAATATAAGTAGTCACTTCGATCCTTTTAAACCACACTCGGGGTATTATAATCACCCCCACTTAAACCGCACAACGTCCTCGTTGTGCCTCACTAACCGATTGACTTATGAGTCCTCTTGATCGACAGTCCACACCCAGTACCTTTGCCCCGCTAGGTGACTGCCCATGGGCTCTCCATCCACTGGCACAGCTCACGGTCGCGGTTCGATTCTGATACCATCTGTAACGGCCCAACCCCTCTCGGCCGCTGGTCTTACTAATAACGACTTCAAGGATCGACGACTGGGCCTATAAATCATCACAAGTCTTTTCTGCGTGCTTCATCCTCGTTCACGCGCTGTCCGGGAAACTTCTCAGGAGGTCGCCCATCCCAAGATTGCTCCCTAGCAAGCACGCTTAACTGTGGAGTTCTTGAGAGTAGGTCTCCTAAAAGAAAGGCGCACCTTTGGTGATATAAGTAGTCACTTCGATCCTTTTAAATCACATTCGGGGTATTATACTATAATACCCTGAACCCTCCCGGGTCATGGACAGTTGCTAAGAATAGCTTCAAAGATCGTCGATTGGCCTCATAAATTACCACAAGCCTTTCCAGTTTGCTTTGTCCTCACTTACATGGTGCTTGGGAAACATCCCAGGAGATCATTCAGCCTAAGATTTCTCCCCAACAAGCACACTTAACTGTAAAGTTCTTATGAGTTGGCTCTCAAAAAAGAAAGGTGCATCTTTGGTGATATCAATAGTCGCATCAAATCCTTTAAGCCACTTATGAGGTGTTACAATCACCCCCACTTGAAGCACACAACGTCCTCGTTGTGCCTTATTAACAGACCGACTTATACATCCTCTTAACCAGCAGTCCATCCCAGTATCTTTGCCCCACTAGGTGACTACCCAAGGCTCTCCTGTCTACTGATGCAGCTCACGATCGCGGGTTGGCTCTGATACCATATGTACTACCCCTAAGCCCTCCCGGGCCATGGACACTTACCAGGAACGGCTTCAAGGATCGTCGATTGCCCCCACAAATCGCCACAAGCATTTTCAGCATGCTTCAACCTCGCTCTCACTCTACCTGGGAAACTTCCAAGGAGGTCACTCATCCTAAAATTGCTCCCCAGTAAGCACGCTTAACTGTAGAGTTCTTATGAATAGGCGCCCCAAAAAGAGCAGTGCACCTTTGGTAATATAAGTAGTCGCATCAAATCCTTTAAGCCACTTACGGGGTGTTACACTATCAAGTTATATTTTCACCTAGTTGGAGTGTTCGTTATCTCCTTAATAGTAAAAACATACTCGACTTCATGGTAGAGTAAATACTAAATTGATTTCCATCCAAGAAGAGAAATCAATTGTAGGTCAATTTGAAGTTTTGAACCTGTTATAGTTCCAACAACATCCCGAGGACGTTTGACAGATACCGATCTTCTTGTGGATGCCTTTGAGCTAAAAAGGGATGCACATTTGTCACTCTGTGCAGGGTCGAAGGCCAAGGAAGGAAAAAAGTTCAACCACTGCCTCTCCAATGCAGAAAGGGACAATATATGAAGAAGAGCCCCAATCATTCAAGAGGGAAGAAGTCCAGGAACTTTAAAAGGCATGAAGTTTAGCCTATTTGCCCACTTACGAAATTGCTTATTCTTATCACACTAGAAGAGTTCTTCCCAATAAGTTTTTTTAAGAATGCCACGGCTAACATGACCTCATGTTTTGATATTGAAAAAGAGGAAGAGGAGGGAAGTGATAAACAAGAGAACCCCTTAAGAGTAGCTGGCAAGAGTTTGACTGTTCTAGAGGATTCTTTGACTTGCATGGACTGGAGACAAATCTTTTGTTTGCCTAGAGAGATGCATCAACATGTCATTGATGCCTTGTCACAACAACAACTTTATGCTAATAAAGTCAAGGATGTTAGAAGATCGACAGACAGCCCTATTTAGTGTACCTCATGTAACACTACAGTCACTTTCACTGACGATAACTTATTATTGGGATCCAAGCCTCATAAGCATTCTTTATTTGTGATTGGCTACGTTAGGGAGTAGAAAATTAAGTGCATCCTTGTGGATGGAGGGTAAGCTGTGAACATCAGGCCTAAATCTACAATAGCTAACTAAGGTATCACAGTGGAAGAACTTTTTAAGAGATGAACGACGATTTAATGGTTCAACCTTAAGGGACAACAAGCAATCGACATGATCCACGTAGATTGATGATGGGAGACTCATCAACATCCTCAATATTCCATTTAATTCATGCTAATACTTCTTGTAAGTTATTACTCGACCAACTATGGCTTCATAAACATTGGATTATAGCTTCCACTTTACACCAATGCCTTAAGTACTATATCGAGATGTGGAAAAGAAAATAAATGGGGATGTTAAGTCATTCACTAGGGTTGAGTCTCACTTTGTAGGCGCAAGGTTCTCCGAAGAAGGTGTTGTACCTAGGAAGACCATGTCGTCAGCCATTTCTTTAGCAAGAAAAGGTGGCACAAAGAATGCTCTTCAAGTAATAAGAGATGATGCTCCTAAGCAACAATGTGAGAAGGAAGCAAGTAAGTAGAGAACTAAAACCTCTCCCATTGAACAAGTTGTTTAACTAGTTGCTACTTCAATAGGGTCAATGCCACTGGTCTTAATAAACATACCTAAGTCTCACAACAAGGAGGGCGAATCACCCTTTAGCAAGTGCACTAGCAGAAGCATAGTAACCAAAGTTGCTAAACAAGATGATGGGGCTACCACAAACATCCTCAAAGGCAGTGTAACAGTTCCAACCTTTATGGCATGGCAAACTAAGCTAAGTAAGTCCCCTCTTTTAGGGTTTGTTGCTTCTTCTAAAGAAGGCGATAATTTTCCTAATGCACGAATTAAAGAGGATATACAAGCTTACGAAAAGAGGTGGTTATGACTTTTCAAACCCAACTACCATAAGAAAGGTAGTTGGAGCCAAGGCTCATGGCCTTACTGAAACTCAGAGAAGGACTCAGCAGCAGTGAGGTTCTATAGGCATGTCCAAAGTTAGACTTACCTTCATGTCACGATAAATCTTAGGGCAACAAAAGGATAAGCAGTTCTTGCTTTAGCATATCTCAGCCAAATAAGTAGATGAAAGTGAAGATGAAAATGCTTGACGTAACCTGAAGTCTTTTGTTCTTGATATGCTACAATCATCCACTTTAGAAAAAGGTTCATCAATGTTCAACCCATATATGGGAAGGAAAAGAACATAAGATCTGTGTTTTTAATAGAATCAAAGATGATTCCTACCCAAAGCCTTCTGTTTTTACTAGAATCAAAACTTGTGAACAGTTTTCAAACTCACAACTTCAGTAGGAGAAAAGTTCTCCGTTTAGTCACTTAGGAAGTATAAATGGAATTCAAAGCTCGGTCCTTTCTCATATCAAGTGTTTCTTCACTTTGGATATAAAGACGTACGGCTTATTAAGAGTGAAAATGCATACTGAGATCTGTATGGATCAATGAAAAAGCTCTTACTCTAATGTGGAGATGAAAAGGGAACAAGTTGAACCTTCCAATCATATCACAATCCATGAATGTGATAACTACGACTCAGAGATAAAGCTGATAGAAACTCCAGAGACTCTCGAAAAGGGGGGTAGGTTGTAGTGATGATTTGAAGGAGTTGAATCTTAGAACCAATAAGGAGCCTCGCCCCATCTATGTGAACTCGTTAGTTACATCTGAAGTACTTCGATCTCCTATCAAAGTATAAGGACGTGTTTTCTTGGAACTATAAAGAAATGCTTGGATTAGACCCAAAGGTTGCAGTCCACCACCTATCAATCAAAAGGGGCACTTCGGCTAAGGAGTAGCCTGAGCGATATTTTCCCCCAGAGTTGGTACCGAAAACTGAAAAGGAGGTCAACAAACTCAAAGATGTAGGACCCATTCACGAAATCAAGTATCCAACATGGATTGGCAATATTGCATCTGTCAGGAAGAAAAACAGGCAACTTCCTATTTGTGTAGACTTTCAGGATGTCAACTACACTTGTCCAAAAGATGATTTTTCGTTGCTAGTCGTAGAGCTTATGATAGACTCAACCACAGGGCATGAAATATTGCCATTCATGGATTGTACTACAGGATACAATGAGATCTAGAACGCACCAGACGATCAGGAGGCCATGACTTTCTACACACCTAAAGGATTTTTTTCTAATAAGGTGATGCCTTGTAGTCTACAAAATACATGCGCAACTTATCAAAGGGTAGTGCAAAACATTTTAGATGATATGGTCTACAAAACAGTAGAGTGCTATGTTGACGATTTGGCAATCAAGTCCAAAAAGAGCACAGATCTAATCTTTGAGTGATTGTGAGGATTCTAATTGAGGATGAACTAACTTAAGTGTGTATTCAGGGTCATCTTTGGAAAGTTCTTGGGTTTTATCCTTCTCCACAGAGGAATTAAGATCGACCAATCTAAGATTTGCGCAATCTAAGAGATGCCTGAGTCTAAGAATCTCAAGGAGCTTTGCGGACTTCAAGGTCACTTAGCATATATCCAAAGGTTCACCTAAAATCTTGCTAGATGCTGCCATCCCTTCAGCCACCTTATGAAGAAAGCTGCAGCTTTGGAGTGGGACGAGTCGTGTCACATGACTTTCGAGAAAATAAAGTATTGGTACAATCCTCATGTGTTAGGGCCACCAATTTCTGGAAAACCTCCCATATTTACACTGCAGCTTAGAAAAAATCCCTATGAGCATTATGCATTCAGTAGAATGAGAGGGGAAAAGAAATCGCTTTGTAATTCATACTTTAGTTGATGCTAAATTAATGTACTGTCCCATCTAAAAGATCTATTCATTGCTTATGTGTGCCATTCAGAAATTCAGACATTATATGCAAACCTATACAGTACATGTGGTCTCTAAAGACGATCCCATCAAGTACATCTTATCAAGGCCAATCCTAAATGGGTGGCTTACAAAGTGGACTGTGATCTTAAAGTAGTACGACCTTATCCACGCACCACAAAAGACAGTTAAGGAGCAAGCACCGGCAGATTTCTTAGCAAACCATCTAATCCATGACGATTGGGACCTAAATGATGACTTGCCAGGAGAAGATGGGTTCTTCGTTCATATCTTCCCTCTATGAGAAATGTATTTTGAAGGAGTTACAAGACAAGTTGGTGCTGGTGTAGGAGTAGTTTTTGTCTCTTCTGAAAAGCACATCCTTCCGTATTCATTTGTCTATAATCAATTACGCTTTAACAATATGGCAGAGTACCAAGCACTCAACTTAGGTCTTTAAATGGCTATTGAGATGGGGATCAGATCACTCAACATATACGACGACTCGAAATTGGTCATCAATCAACTATTTAAGGAATATGAGGTTAAGAAGGAAGACTTTATTCTGTATCACAAGCATGCATTATGATTGTTGGACAGGTTGGACAAAGTCAAGTTAGAACATATACGTAGGAGTGCAATAAGATGATCGACCCGCTAACAAGCCTTGCAACCACTTTGGCACTAGGGTTAGGAGAAGATATGACTCCCACTATGTAGACATTGGGTTGCCCCTGATAATGAAGACATAGAGGAGGACGTCAATGTAATTTGTGTCCTTGAGATAGAGGAAAATGACTAGTGTCAATCAATAATTGACTACTTACAGCATAGGAAACTCCCTAGTGATGCAAGGCATAAGACCAAAATATAGCGAAGAGCTCCATGCTTTCTTCACTATAACAAAACATTATTAGTGCTCTCTTTTTAGCCTTTGGTTATGATACTTAGATCTGAAAGACGTGACATAAGCAATGGTAGAGGCTTATTCAGTGTATATAGAGCACAGCAATCAAGGCCTAGGTTACATGAGCGCATTAAGATGGGTTATTATTGACCTACCATAGTCCAAAATCGCATAAATTATGCAACGCAGTGTGATGCTTGTCATTTCTATGCTAACTTCATATATCAACCTCAAAAACCTCATCACCGTATGTTTACATTTTGGCCTTCTGAGGCATGGGGCTTGATGTTATTGGACCAATCACACCTAAGTCGTCTGCTAGGCACTCTTACATCCTAGCTACCATATATTACTTCTCTAAATGGGTGGAAGCAATTCCACCAAGGGAAATCAATAAGGAAAATGTGGTCGATTTTATAAGGATGTACATCATCTATCGATATGGTGTGCCTGGGTACATCACTGCTGACAATGGTAAGCCATTCCTCAAGAGCCTAATGACTAGTTTATGTGAGAAGTTTAAGTTTACCTAACACAAGTCTTCTATGTGTAATGTCCCTGTAAATGGCCTGGCAAAAGCCTTTAACAAAATACTTTGTAACTTACTCAAAAAGGAGGTGGCACAGTCTAAACGGGATGGACATGAAAGACTAGGATGGGCTCTATTGGTGTACTGAACTACGTATAAGACGCCAACATAGTCAACCCCCTTCTATACGGTGTATGGAGTTAAAGTCGTGCTACTATTGGAGCTCTAAATCCAGTCACTCTAGACAACCATACAGGAAGGCTTCATGGAAGGCAACAATCATAAGCTTTTATTAGCTGAGCTAGAGGTCCTTAATGAGGAAACACTTTAGGGTAGTAGAGGTTAGAATACTACCAAGCTTGTTTATCAAGGGTGATAAATAAAAAGGTCGGCCACGTGTGTTGCATGTTGGAGACCAAGTGCTTCTAGTAAGGAGGCCAATAGTTGTCTCTCTCATACGAATGGAAGCAAGTTTACTTCCAAGTGGGATGGTTCTTATGTGTCTGGGAAGTCTACACGAATGGTACACACAAGATTGTTAATGCTGATGGAGTGCACATAGGGCCTATAAATGGAAAGCCTTTGAAGCATTATCATCCATGAAGTATGATGTTTGTAAAGCTCCTAAGTAAGAGCCTAAGCTACTCACCATTCACTTCAAATTCATTTGTAGTACTCATGATCCGCAAGTGTTTAAATTATGAATGGTAAAAAAAAAAAATAATGTTATATCTTGGAACTAATTATGGTTTAATCCTCTAGGGCGCTATATTCCCTTTAGGTACTAGGCAACTTGGGCATATCCCTGAGTAGAGCCATAAAAAAATTGAATACATAAAATTTGTTGATGCTCATTTGCTTTGAATTCTGTATTGCTACATATTATTGCATAAACTTGAAATTAAGAGATTCATCTTATTACATTATGATCAAAGTGAATTCCAACAAAACTTTACTATGTCCAAACAAATAACAAGTTGGCAATAAAGAAGAAGTGAAAAGTCCAAGATCAAGGCACTAGACATTCCAGGAATCCAATGCACCTAAAAGGTCTTGGACACGTTTCTCTACTGCCTTAACCTGAGCTTTTTTCTTTATGGTACCTTTAGGGCCAAAATCTAAATCAGTAATCTCTCTTTTAAGGAGGGATACATCATCTTTGGCTTTCTTCAGTGAAGCCTCAGTGGCCGCTAATGTGTTATGCAACTCCCACTCATTCGCCTTTGCTTATTCAGGATCAGCCTCAAGTAACTTCCTTTGCTTATGAGCTTGAGTGGTAGCAATAGTTTCCTGAAAAAATTGTGCATCAACCTTTTCACTGAAGTGCGTGCTTCTTCAAGTTTGCCTAATAAGGCTGCTTGCTTGTTTAGCACATCTTTAATAGGTCCTACCTTCTAATTGCTCTTTCAGCTTTAGGTACTACCTCACTTCATTTAGGTATGCCTTGACAGTGCTCTTTAAACCCAAATAATTTGCCTAGAAGGATGGTAGGGTTTTATGTATTTGCTTGGCTTCTTGACGGATGTTTATGATGTCATCTCCTATCTCTGGGATGAACTTTTGCATCAGTTGTTGAAAATGTTGCTTTATACTCATGGCCAGATCATTAAATACACCAAAAACAATTCTTGTAAGGAAGTAGGCTGAAACGAAAGGAGGAGGAGACTAGCAACGCTCTGTTTTTTTACACTGGTGAAGGAATTATTTCGTTAGAATCATCTTCAAATGACTTAGCTATATGCATAGTCCAGGTGGCTTCACTATTTTTCTCACTAAATACATCCTTAAGTCTAGTGCTAGCCTCAGTAGTAAGTTGCTACATTAAAAAAAGGATTATATTAGCAAAACAAATGAAAAAAAGAAGAAGAAAACAGGAAAAAAGGAGAAAAGGGGCAAGATAACAAGATATACCTCTCCCTTTGCTTTGCTCACACTGTTGGATTTACCCTTGCAGCTAGGTAGTTTTGTTGCACTGTCTAGTTTGCTATTTGAGCTTGATAAATTCTTTGTCCCACCAATAGATAACTTAATATCTAAGCCTCTCAAGGCATCAATCTTCTTTTTCTAAGGGATGGAGTCCTACTTTTCTAAGGAGACGTGTCTGGCCCCAGCAAGGAACTTTTGCCTCCTTCTTTTCTAAGCTAAGTTGGGGATAGGGGATGCTTTCTACTTAGTTGCATGGGTGGCCCACATGCACTCGCTTTTCCAGAAGTAACACCGAGGGCGAGCCATCATAGGGAACTCTTGTTCTGATAGTTCTTTGTGGTTGGACTATCTCGCCTCTAGGTTGTTTAGGTCCTTGAGAGAAAATATCATTCCCTAAAGATTGCCACTAGCTAGCATACGCCATGGTGAGCAGTGTAGACTTCTTATCTGGGTAAGCAGGAATTGTCACAGTAGACATTGTTATATGTTCTGTCAAGTTAAACCAATAGCGAGCTATATCCTATAAGGTGCCCTCCCGAACATTCATTCGTGGCTTACTTAGCACATCTTTATCGATGTCAAACTATCGCCCAAACTTATAAGGAAAGTATGACTCAAGCACAATTATTCTTCCTTGCTATAGGGTCAAAAACTAAATAGAAGGCAAATTAAATATGTCATCCAACTTAGAGATAAACTCTGTTTGTCAATCAAAGTCATTGATGTATTCTTCAATACAGCATTGGAGTACAGATAGATTAATCCTTGTATTTCAATAGCTCTCGAGCTTCTTGTGTGTCAGTGCTCTGATTCACCTTTTCACCTAAGAACCTAACCATCTTGGGATGTCTATGTCGATGATGGGGATAATCAACATAGGTTTTCAAGTTCGTTCCTAACCATCTATAAACACAATGAATAGGGAAAATAGCTTCCAACTTATTTTCCATAGAAATTCTATTCAATTCTCGATAAATGCTGGCCAAAGCAGGAATTGCTAGTTTTATGCCTTCCCCATGAGCAAGTTTGTTGGCAGCTACAAATACACTTGGGCAAATAGGGCACAATGCCTCAGTTAGTGGAACAAAGGAGCACAACCAGCAAGAAATAAAGATGATAAGTTTTCTTTGACCAAACTCTTAGGAATGTTGATCATCATAAAAAGATCCTTGTTCCTCTTAGTTGGCAACGAGGGAGAAGCAATTGGGCTGGATGGACAAGAGGTATGTGTTGGAGCTTTAACCCATTTCCTATATATCCATTCAGAAGCAG
>NCQT01069890.1:10974-23676 GCA_002740465.1 Stenocereus thurberi
TACTAAACATGTCAAGCCTCGCCACACATCTCCCTCTACCACTCTCCCAACTTCCCTCCTTGACCATATCCTGTCCCTTGACGAGTGAGTCTACAAGCTTCAAGACTGTATAGATAGACTCGACTATGTCCTTGTCCAGCGCACTGATACCTTGGACGGCATCGCCCACAATCAGGTGATCTTGAACAATAGTCTCATCGACCTACAGTCACCCCTTACTAAACAACTCACCGCGCTCAATCAGAAAGTGGACGATCTCCTTCGTATGTGCAGTGTCACTCATCACTGCGTTCTCAAAGGTGTTCCCCTCTCTGCTGCCGAAGAAGTCCAGTGTGCAAACCACGCTACTCACCTCATCAAAGGTGCCAGCAAATCCTCCCAGTCCCGGCTCTGATTCTCTCCGTTTCTTGCTTTTTCAGTTAGTTTGCGCCTTTACTTTATCCTGTTGGTATGCTCAGACATACGAATTTTGTCTCAAGTTTCTCCTTTTTGATGAAAGATGGGGAGAAAAATATGTTATCTTGTGTTAGCTAGGAGTTTTACGTGTTAGCTAGCAGTACTATGCTTAATTCCACTTAGTTATGAACAATATGTTATCCAGAAACTCTATGCTTTGCTTGTTCCACTCAGTTATGCTATTAGGAAAATTATGCCAAGAGTCTCTTATTTAGCTCATTACATGTTTTTGCGTGTGGTTATATTTCCATTCTACTACCATCCTTGATATGCAACTGCCATATCAAAATAGCTCACTAATTGAATTGTCATCTTTTAATTAAAGCACACGATCAATTAAGCTTGCATAAGATAATTTTGGCTTTCACCAAAAAGAGGGAGATTGTTGAATTTGTTAGTAGCTAAAAAGATTTTGATGAAACACCAAAATTAACTAAAGGGCTTTGAGGAAAAATTTGAGAGATTAAAAAGGAAACAAATACAAAGCCTAAAGCAACTTATGGAAACATGTGGATGCTTATAAAAAGGATATGCATGATCTAGATCAATTGGAAAGACAATCAAGATAATCACTCAGTTGATTCTTAATTCGAATTTCTAATTATGAACACTCAAAAATAAGAAAATAGCCATGGTTCTCTCTTCACGTATGATACTTGCCTTAATGAAATTATATGATATTATATGAGCTAAACAAGGCAATATTATCTCTTGATTCTAGAGTATTTTTCTGTCATATTTTCAAAAGATATTGTGCAGCATCAAATTAGCCCAAATCATGACAAGGAAGGCAAGAATATCAATACAGCAACAACTTGGCAAAAATTAAGGGCCTTGAATGCCATTTCAGCTCATCCGGATAGAATTTCCTTATTTGGAGGAAGAGTGCTTATAAATAGCGACCAAGTTCAAGCAGAATGCGACACTGAGAAAGTGAACGAAAAAGACAGTATTGAACATTTACTTCGCCATTGTACTGAATATTTTTGGTGATTAAGTGGTGTGAGTAAATTGAGGATTCTTTATTAAGCAGTGAACTAAGGAGTAGGTGTAAGGTCACAACTCCCCCCTTCTTAAATCAAGTAGTTGATTAAAGTACTTGGGATCTCTAGAGTGAGATATTGTGAAAGATTGCAAGAGTTCATCTTAATATAAGATGTAGAGTGTTCAATCCTAGAGTTGGATAACTCTAGGCAGGGACTTAAGCCTGATTGAGGCCAAACCTCGTTAAAATATCGTTGCTTTAATTCCTATTTAATTTTCGCATTTATTTTCAATTCGTTAAGTTGAATTTTAATTTGTTGTAATCACTCTATTCACCCCCCTCTAGGACGATCTGACTCTTCATTTTGGTCTTTGATCTGCATTTCATTGGAATTGAGCTATTGCTGATCCATAAAGAATAAAATTCTCCTATCACATATTTTCTTTATCTGTAAAACTCAAACATCTTAAGAAAATAAATAAATGACAAATCACTTAAACTAATATGTGTCGTTATGATGGGTGATATATTGGTTGTCACATTCAATTAATTCGTAAAATCAGTGTCTTAAGTCAATACCGATAAAAGGAGTTAGAATGAGGATAATATAAAAAGCTCTCAGAATTTCTTTCCCCCACGCTATGTCACTCCAACTGTCCAAGTGTATAATCTTGTGTTGCAAGGAATTAAGGGCTTTCAACCCTTGCAAAAGAAGATTTGACGGGACAGTAATTAGACGTGTCCAAGGGTTTATTCAATTCCCATATAGAAAAGCGTCAAGTCATGGCATACGTGAAAATAATTAGTAGAATTTGCATAAACTTAATAATAGTATTGGTGATTAAGACATTAAGTAGACGCTCTTAGGTCTAGTTATGAAATCCCATGTAGAAAAGCATCAAGTCATGGTATACAAGAATCCCCAGATATTTTTCAATAATCTTTTCCATTTTTTTTGCAGAAAAGACCAAGTATATCTAAGGTCCTATTTGGCAAAAAGTTGTTACTTGTCTATATTAACTGTTAGCTGCTTGAGTTATCTGTTTGTATTAGCTGTTTGAATTAACTATTTGTTGAAAAAAATATTTGGTTAAATTAGCTGTTTCTGATAAAGTTATAGGACAAAAAGCTAATTCTTCATAAAACGTTTCCAAAAAGCTCAGGGAGTTAGCTTTTTCAAATGAACTTTTTGGACCCAAAAAGTTCTTCTAAAAAGTCTTTTCACCAAATGTCTAAATTTGATCAAACAATTAATTTTGATCAAACAAGCTCTTTTTGGCAACAAAACTCTTGAAAAAGCTATTTGTCAAACACCCCGGATTTGTGGAATTCTGATTAGGACTTTCTTAATTATTATCCATATTGCTAAATGCTCCATCCATTGCTGAAAATAGTTCCCTTTTTTTTTCCATTATTTTTAATTGTTAGGAGCTTCTTAGAAGTAGTGCTAGAACAATACAATGATCTAGCTTGCAAAATTGAGGGAGTTTCTTTTTTTCTTTTTTCTTTTTTTGCAAGAAAAGAGAAAGGATGAATCTATTAAAAGATAAAGTGTTATCTGTAATATAGAAGCGACTCAAAATATTACGCAAAATTTGCTTGGGTACCACTTGTTAGGGTTAATAGTCAAGCAATTAGTTAGCAGAAACGAAATATATAGGATGACAAACAAAATAAGAATAACATAAAATAGTAACAACGCCAGAATAAGAGATGATAAGATTTAACATGGAAAATACAAACGAGAAAAGTTACGAGCAACAAGGAGCACAATGAATCCATTATATGATACAGAGTACAAAACGGCCTAAAAAAAACGAAAGGTGAAACCAAAGAGAGTTCCATGTGTAGATTTAAATCTGGTCAAAATTTTTAGTAAGAAACTCTCATAAAATGAAAACTCTTCTCCAACTTATAGAATAATGGATAGAGTTCCTACAAATTAAGGGCATATCAAAAGGCACTTGAGTTGGCCACATTAAATTAGGTTGGATATTCCAAAAAAAAAAATCTCAACTATAGGATCATGCTTTGGGCTCTAAGCACCACCGTAAGAAGACCCCATCATAAGATCTTGCATTGGATTCCAAGCACCAACTTTACAAAAAGGGAAAAAATTTCTTCAATCCGAAACATGGAAATATCCATACATTACCAAAGGCATTTAGAACATAACGAAAAAAAGTACAATCATGTTGTCAAAATGAAATCTTAACTCCACAAAATCCAACTTGCCATAGTGAATGCCCGTCATCCCATATCAACGGTTGTTTTCCAATAGTACAACTTTGGGATGGGATCCTTAGATCTATCGTAGGCATTATCAAATTATGAACTTGATGATCTAGTAGTTTCATGAATGAGATATCAATATGACATAAAAAAACTATACTTGATTCATCAAATGTCATTGAGAGACTTGTTGCCCCCTTTAAGTAGTGCATCCCGTAAGTACCAAACAAAATAACTAGAAAACAATGCACAACTAACATAAAACAACTCCTCCTAGCCAATGGGAGAGGTGAGTTAGATAAAAAGATATGGAGATCTCAAATTTTGGGAGGCTAATCCAAACAAAGACAAACGAAATCATCAACCAAGCATATAAATGGAGTAAAGAAATCAATAAATTAAGGAAGTTTCTAGGAATAAATACTGGGTTGTCTAATGACAACCAAGCATATAAAGAAATCATCAACCAAGCATACCTAACTATTAATTTTGCTTGATAATTTTAATCTTTGTTGCTCCATTTACACTGAAAAGACTTGAAAGCCGTTTGCTAATGGCACAGAGATAACAAGCCAAATACAATGTATAGAATTCACCTGATATAACCATACTTTCTTTCAAAAATGATAAAGGTCTTTGCCCCTTGCTTTAAGCCTTTTCGTATGGTCACCAAGCATTATTGAGCTTTTCTCTATTCTTCCCATCCCCCCTATCTCGGCTGTGTTTATCAATGGAGGTTAAAATAGAGGTTAGCGAATTGTAGTCGTTAAAATATTATGGACCACTACTTAAAAGTGTCCAGTAAAGTAGTGGATGAGATAGTGGTTAGAAATTTACGTTGTATTTCTCAAAAGCTAATGGAAGTAACTTTTAAGAACCTTTACCTAGTGTTGTATTGCAAATTATAAAGTTTTACTTTTTATTTACTAAAAACCTTTATTTATTACGCCCTTTTTAGTCATTTTACATAAATCTGCTACTTCACAACGTAACTACATTTACCGAATGTATTTATTTTAAATCGCTAGTAGAACAGCTAACCGCTAACCACTAGTCACAGCTAATCGCCAGTAAAATAGCTGACCATTACTGAAACAACTAATTTTACCAAACATGCCCCTCAACTAAATATATAAATTAAAAGGAAATTATTGGATTTCTACATTTTTTTGGTGCCTTTGGGCTAGTTTTATTACTGAAGTACATGGAAAAAGAAGGAAAAAAAATACCAAGGGAGAGAAAAATCACCTATAAATCCTTCACATGTGAAGAATATTTTTTAACCCCATTTTTAGTGTGCAACTTATGCGAGCTTTAGGGGGAAAAAATCCAATGTTTTGTAAAAATAAAATAACGTAAAACAAAATAAAATTCCTCATAATACATATTTTAATTCCAAATTGGTGACACATGTTAATTTAAAAAATAATACAAAAACTATCGGAAGGAGTATTCACAGGAGCTGGAAACTGTCGAGTAAGTGCTATATATATACATACGGCGGCCAAACTCAATTTTGATAGTACCCATTCTTCTTCTGGTGCTGTAGTAGGATTTGTTCTTTCATATTGGATAGGGCATTTTATTCAGACGGGGATACGGTTCTTGGAAGGTGTCCCAATCTTGGTCGCAGAAGCGACAGGCATACGTGACGGGATCCGAGCAGCTTTAGCAGTGGTCTATCATCATCTTAGTGTTAAAGGCGATAGTAGAGTCATTATTCAAACGGTCCAAGGTCATACTCATATACCTTGGCAGATTCAAAATTTGTTACAAGACGAATACAATACGCTCTCTCCTAATGTGCATTGTTTATCTCAACATACGTGTCCAGAGGATAACATGGCAGCTGATTGGATAGCAAAGTATGGTTGTATTATTCGTTCATTGTCCATTTTTTATTTTTCTTCCCCTTCGTTTAGGAACTTTCTTTCTATTCTCATAGATGACAATTTAGGCAAAACTCTTGTGAAAAGGGTTGTCTAAATTCATTTCACTTATCTTTTCCCAAAAAAAAAATAAAAAAACACGGCGGCCATGACTTTTGTTGTCCTTGGTCTGTTTCATTCTTTTTCGTGCATTATTAATTACAGGTGTTTTCATTTCAAAATTATATATAGTGTTATTTCTTTACTCTTTCTTATGGTGGATAAGGAATCATTTGAAAATTTTGGAAAAGGGAACATCAAAATCATATAAGGTGGGAATATTTTTTAAAAAAATTTCGAATTAAGTCAAAAAGAAAGATCCTCCTTTCTTGTACAAAAATAAATAAAAAAAATAATGTGATCAATCCCTTCATTTTAAGAGTCTTTTCTGTGGTGATGTTGGCCAATTAATAGTTGTAGAAAATTATGATGAGCACAAAAAAAGGGTGCAACCAGTATTGAGTTGATTAACTCGCTTAAATTTGAGAGTTGTTGTAACATATATTAATAAATTTAAATGTTATTTACATAAATCTTGTATCTTTATATTAAAAAATTACTAAAATAGAGGCACAAAACCATAAATAGACGTACAAATTTTACAACCTATACTTAACTTGAACAAAAATTTGTCGAAAAACTCAATCCAAAATTGTATGAAAATTTTGAATCCTAAATTTCACTACAAGAAATGTTGCATCTATCCACACTTAAATTTGCTTCCTTCCACACTTATATCAGTAGCAATGGAGAGCCTTTGCAGCATTTACAGTTCAAACCCAAAGAGTCCTCATGTGAGGATGCGTGTCAAAGTCTAAAATCATTCTTGTACCTTCAAGCATCGGCTTAAATTTTTGATTGAGTTAGTTCTTGAACACATACTGTTGAACATCCAAATCAATTATTTGGTACTCACTACATGCCAATGTATACTTATAATATAGGTATAAGAAACCTTGGTTTAATTTGTTGTGTTATTATTGGTTCGATACTAATAACAGTAATCATTTTAGTATATTAAGAATACGTTCTATAACTAATCACAATCCATGACATAAACTAGCATGAGTATTAGCTACTCCTACCCGACAACGGCGGTAACGATGACAAGTTTAAGCTCAAACTCAAGCTTGTTGACAAAGGTTGTAGAGAGGAGGACAAGGAAAATGAATCACTAGTTTAATTAAATTCGATCCATAAAGTAATAAAATTTAGATGTATAATAGAAGAACAGTCAAGATCATCAATTCTATCTAAAAATCTTCGAGTAGCTTTTTTTTTTAATTTTACAAAGAAATGCACAAAAGTCGATACAAGAGAAATTTAAACCCACATTTGCATTCAACACGTATTCACCTAACTTATATTTTGAACTTGAAGATATAATATTTTTACAGTAAGACGTCAAATAAATCATGAGAACAGATGATTTAACAAAAGAAGACTAATCTCCTATAAAAGCTTTTCAGTTGAAACTAAGCAGCATAATATATGTTAGAGATCACCAGAGTTTTGCCGACTGTAAATACATGCGTGATGTCCTGATCATGTAATCATTGCAAAACTGAAATTAGAAAGCCTGTTGAATGAAAACTATGTCTTGCTTGTATCACCTTTGACTATGCCGGCTTCATGGCATGCACCTAACATCTTTAATCTCTTATCTCGTCAGTGTATTGTGAAGATGAGATCGTTACTTTTTCGACCATCCTAGCCATGTTGTCGACCATACTTCTTATTTTTATGGGATATTGGATGATAATATACTGTACTTCGAGAGTGTTGGATAATAATACTCCCAACTTTAAACTTGGACGCACCACACTATGGGCCTGTTTACTGTGTTTATATCAAGAATAATTTTGATGTTGTTTTTATCAATATAATGCAACAATTTTACAGTGGTTTGCAATTGCATATGTTTAAAATTCAAGAATTTTCAAGTGTATGCAATGACATATGTTGAATATGTACTTATATTGCCAACTAAACACACCTTCAAAATCGTTCTTAGTATAAACACAATAAATAGGCCCATAGTGTGGTACACGGATATCCAAATTCAAAGTTGTGAGTATTATTATCCAACACCCCCAAAGTACAGCATGTTATCGTCCAATATTCCTATTTCTATTTACTAGTAGTTTATGTTTTTAGTAGGGCTCATCCTCTCATTTTTTTTAATAAGGATAAATAAAAATCATAAGAATGTTAAACACATCTTCTTACAAAATTAAGCCAAACTACATCCTTTGCTAAAATACCTCTAAGAGATGGCGAAAAACATACATATGAAGAGAAGAACATTCTAATGGATTGTCCAAGTTTTGAAAGTCAATCCTTCGCTATATTTGCTTATCTGAAAATGTGGGTGATGCAAGATGAATACCTTGATTCTGCGATATGTGAATATCTTCAATAACATTAGATATATGCCAAGGAGCTTGAATCTTCCGTTTCAATGTTTAAATCGCCATCTTATTATCCCCTTCAATGATAATGTTGTTGAAGCTGGCTTGAGTTGCTAATTGTCTTCCATCATGTAGCATTGTAGCTTCTGCCACTATAACGTAGATCTTATCAGCGGGTCGAGGACCCAACCCTCAAAAATGAGAGTTAGGGTCGGCTTTTTTTGTCTCCGACCTGCCCCGACCCTCAAATTGAGGGTACCCGACTATGATAAGGGTCGGGTTTGGGTAAAAGTTTTGACCCACTGACCCTCACTTTTTTAAAATAAATTAAAAATTAAAATAAAAATAAGATAATTTCGGTTTCACTTGTTCAAAACCTTTTCGCTTTCACTTTCTCATCTCCCCTTAGCATCTTCCCCCCATTCACCTCACCAAATTTCGCTGGTTCGTAACTTTCTAATACTCCCTCTCTTATGTTTGGAGTAGACTGGGTAGTCAATTTAGTGAACTAATCAGTTTATTGATTTAATGACTAACCTATGCATTAGAGTGTTTGTAGTTGCGATATGCTTCATCAGAGCGTTATATTATCATTTGACTTTTTATTTTGTAAGATGTTTAATGTTGATCCTTATAATAATTAAAAAGAGATTAGTGAAAAATCTCATTTTCTATGTCGGGAAGCTTAAGGGTTGGTCTCACCCGATGACCCGAGGATTCCCGCAAGGTCAAGGTCAGGGTCAAGGGTATGCTGACCCGCATGAGGGTCTGGTAGGATTAGGGCTGAGAAAATCCTACTTGCCGACCCTCATAACCCTACCCTCAATTTGATCAGGTAACGGATGTATCGCCATAATAAGTCACACCTGTCTTGACAAGTTTGCTCATCCAATCTCGGATGATGAAACCTCCTACTGACGATGAGTTAATGAGAGATAAATTGAGTTTGGAGAATCCTGATGGGGGGGCGGGGGGAACCACCTTACTAGATGGTTTGAGGTGGTAGGGGAAGAAAAAGATCCCTCAAGATAACGATCAGCCGACATGCAAGTTCGGATTTTACATTCTAGGCTTGCTTTTTTTGCTCGTACTAGGCAACTAACAGGATTAAAAATCTCACTATTGAAGACTGTGGTATTCCTAACTCCAAAATTCTCATCTTTTCAATTGTGAGAGTTCTTACTGATTGTGAGAGTTTTATTTTGTTATTGATATAGTCTATTTTTGTGTAGGCTTTACTTTTTAGCAAGTGATGAATTACTACACAATCGCAAACCAGCTCTTTAACATAACTTAACACTTTAAATACGACCTCTTGTATTAGAAGAATATCTCTCTTCATAGGACTACACAAGGCCAAAAAGGCCCATTATAAGGAAGACGAAAATGATTATTAAAGTAGTTATCATCATATGACGAATGTATTTTGAAATTAGAGTTAATGTTTACTTATGCTTGATATACACTGTAGATGTTGAATAGCAAAGTACTTGATAGGTTCTTTTCTTTTACTTAAAAAAAAAATGAAATTATTTTTGAAAATTTTAATTAACCTTAAGTCTAGCTTACTACAACCCAAAAACATGAGCATCCTAACGCGCACACACATAGAGAGAGACATATATACACACACATTTAGATATGTACATGTGTGTAAAAAATCACGGGAAAATATTAATGCCACATTAATCATATTACAGTAACTTATACCACCTTACCTAAGAATTTGCAACTTCTGAAGTGATTGTACAATTGGTTGAACTATCATATTTTTTTAAATATCTTTTCTAATAAGGGATTCGTTTTTCCTTCTACGAAACACATCCCATTGTGAATCCCTTGGAGACGTTCGACTGGCAGAAAGGAATGGAAATAATTCATTATAAATCCACTCAGATAGACATGGGCCATGGGCTTTTGCACCTTTTCTCTTCGGCTGCTCTCACGGGCGTCAACTTAATATGCAAATATCTTTGTCCCTCCGCTCGCCGGGGGGCGGGATCTCTTGCCCGTGTTTTTAGTTGATGGATTGCAGCACGCAACAGGCCCTCGAGGAACTATCTCTCCGTATTACAAATTTTTTGGATTTTACAAAACTAAGCAATTGATGTTTGCCATTGCATATGACACATAGCAATTAATCATATTTTTAAGGGATCTCAATATGGCAGCAGATTGGCTATTCAAATTTGGACAATTCATTATTGCTTCATTCTCCTGAAATATTTGCTTTCTGCTTATCTCGGGCAAATTCCGGCAGATGATGTAATTAGCGAATTCTTATCAGAATAGACATCTGACATAACCTGATTCCCTGTTTTACCCATGTAAAAAATATTTGCCTGTGACACATGTACAGCCATTACAGAGACATCATCATACCCATATTGTCTCCAAATTAGCCTTTCAATTTTTTAGCTGTGGCTACAAATACGATAAATCTCTTGTAAAAGCTGTATATGGTGAATATAATCAGGCAGAAGCTGATCAATAAAAGGAATAGATAGATAGATAGTAGAAGAATCGCAATCATGTTCATGTTCTTTGCCGCAGTTCTGCTTTGTCCAAGTTAGAGAATTTTGATTGCACGGACTACACATAGTAGTACAAATTCAGTTTCTATATTATACTCCGAACACTAATAGTATCACACTCGTAGAAGAGTACATGCATATCAAGGGCTGGAGTCGGTAGACAAAACACTTCGTCATTGTTGTGACTTAGTCAAAGCTTGGAATCAGGGACCATCGAGCCACCAAGTTGAGTCACTAGACAAAAACAGAGTCTTTCCGTTGTGGTGGCTCAATCAAAATTCAAAACTCAAAAGTCGAACTCAGCCAAGCTATGATCGCACTTCATTTGACATGTTTACCTAGCCAAGACCGACCTGTCTAACGTTTACTAAGCCAGGCTCACGGCTACTATCATTGTTTATCGACTCCAGCATTGTCGTCGAAAAGAAAGCACATGAATACCTTGTCAGTTATTGATCCATGCCCAGGGTGAATAAGGGAAGAGGCTAATTGCTAATCATAGCTAATACTTATTTCCCTCGTGTTTAATCGTACAGAGGTGCACTACAAATTCTTTAAACGTTACATCCGCTTCCTCCCACAATAACTAGGGTTTAAAGCATACGCTCTAACATGATTGCTAAATTTATCCAATGATAAACAAAAGCAACAACACTACAAAATACTCTATCTTCCATATATTCTACAAATGACAAACTAAGGCTGGCAATCCCCTTGAAAATTGTCGAGCCAAAATCAGCACTAGGAGAGAATGTATTGAAAATCGAACACCCTGGGGATGAACAGAGATGAAGCCGACACCCCAACAATTACTTTACATAAACAGCAGCTTAAGGCATTTTATACTCTCACAATTTCATGAATTCATAGTAAGACGTCATTCCTCCCTTGTACAGCGCCTACATGTCTCCAGAAATTCAGCAGTCCACTTCAAATTCCTGCATATGCAAGACGCTTCATAAGCAGAGTATCCATGCTGCCTTCTTTAGACTCCGTAAAACTGCCCATAATTGATTTGCTAACTTGGATGGACCAAACACAGATGTAAAATAAAGCTACCAAAGTTGATGCAACCAAAACAAAGATCGGCTGGAAACTCAAAGAGTGACTAATATCTATCCACATCTGCCCAAGATTATTGGACAACCCAGCAAAGAACCAAATATCAACAAAGAACCAAACTCAAAATAGCCCAGCTTGAAACCAATATTAACAACATCAGCTTGACATGAACTGATGGGATACCCATTTGTCAGGCCTAGCTTTCCTTTTTTTGTTTTCTTTGGGGCCCGCCACGGGGGGGGGGTGTTGTTCTTAACTAAGAGATTGGATGTATTACGGGAATAAGTTATCAACCTCCAGAGTTGCTCTTCCATGCCCAATCTTGCGAAGCCTGAAACCCCTGGCAAACAAATAACTCAGGACTTAAACACGGATACTCCCCAGAAATATATTTCAGTTAGCCTCTCAACAAAACAAAACAAAAAAGCACACACAAAACAATAGAAACAGGATGAAGAATAGCAAGAAGACTCTTTCAACCACTAAAAGATGCAGCATTTCTACCTGCTGGAAGCGAGCAGGATCTATGACAGAATTGGTAGGCGTCTGTAGTTGTGTATAGGCAGCTTCCTGCAAAAAAGGATGCGGTACCATCATCAATCAACCCTTAAACCTAGAAATCAACCAGGCAATATCTCCCAAGACTGAAGATACACATTGTTGTTTAGCCCAAACTCTAGCAGAGAAGATACAAATGAAGCTCTTTGAAACAATGCCACAACAGGTGTGCGACAACCAAATCTTGCCACTAAATCGCCTATAGAGACATGTACAAGGCAAGAGTTACAAACAATCTCTTTCGTCTCCATGCTCGAAAGAAACTCAAATCTTTCTACTTTAGATAGCTCACAAGATCGAGCCAATGAAGTTGAATGAAAGCTTTCCTTTGAAACTCAATCTGATTATTGCACATCATGATTTCTTTTCCATTGGGACAGAAGGAATAACTCAGACCTCAGTAATCACTGATCAGAGTGGACACTAGTCTTCATCTTCAGACATGTCAACAAGCTGTGTTCATTAAGGTTAAAGACCCCACTACTCAATGGAATGAAACCCATCATTGCACAGATCCAGACAATATAGCACACAAT
>NCQT01069891.1:14836-26441 GCA_002740465.1 Stenocereus thurberi
CATCCCACAATGAATCAAGGTAGTTAGGGCCTGTTCTTTTAGTTAGAAAATTCATAATTACCAACCCTTCCCAACTCTTTCCAATCTTTCCCAAACCAGAACCACATAAAGAAGAGCTGCTTCTTGTTATCAATGATTCATTTCTAGGCAAAAGAAAAAGAATGGACTAGGTCTGGCTCGAGAAGGAGTCATGGTTAGCACCAATGGGAATGAAATGAAGCAATAGAAACTACTACATATGCCAGAGAGTAAGGGAAAGAAACTGCTTGGCGAATTCCTTTCGGGTAGGACGGGTTGGGTTGCGGCTGCTGGTGGGGTTGTGCCCATTCTCCCCCTTCTCCTTTACAACCGGAATAAGGAACCTTAGAATTCACCCCACCTGTCCATTCAATGAACCTGCTTCAGTTGATTTCGTGAGAAAAGAGCTCGCAATGGAACAAAAATCAGGTCCTTTTAGGCCCTTTTATTTACTGGCGCATATTTAATGCGTCATTCTGTTAGCCTTAAGCGCAAGACTCTTTCATCAAGGGCTGCCAGAGTAAACCAAGTCCCGCTGTGTGCAAACCTCCAATTCTTACAAATTCTTCCCAGTCAATCCCAAAAAAACCCAACTCTTGCCAACTTTTCTCAATCATATTCAACTTTTACCAATCCTTCCCAATCTTTCCTAACCTCTTTTACCACTCATTTTCATTGCTTTCCAACTCTTATCAACGCTTCCACTCTTAACAATTTCTCCCAATCTACCCCAATTCTTCCAGAAAGTACAAATTCTTCCCAAATCTTCTCCATCTTTCCCAATCGTTCCAATCCTACCCTTTTTCCAACCCTATTTATCAACGAAAAGAAAAGGCCATTAGGTGTAAACTTCACTAAATTTCCAGTAAGGCTCGGCTAAAGAATCCAGAGTACAACGGCAGATCCCTTTACCTAGAAGCTGTGGGAGCCACAACTAGCGCCCAAGCAAATCTCACAACCCACATAGGCTGGATACACTTCGAATGAGGCAACAATAAACAAAACAAAACCAAACCAAAAATTAAAACCCAAAAATAACAATGGTCCTCACTAGGTCTCGATGATAAAATAATATGTCGGAAGAAAGAGTATTGCCCAACTCATCTGATTCAAGGTAAATAGGAGCACAATTCAGCCATCCCTCTAAAACATCCAAACCTAGGAATTAAGATAACATCACACAACTACAAAATCCCAACTTCCTTTGATTCGGGAAGCAGCTCCTGCGGTCCTAATCACTCAATGCCCCAGAATAGAAGAGCAGCTCAGGCTTCAAGATACTTAAAATCAAATTCAATTTATCACCTAAACTATTAACATTGCCGAATGTACATATGTAAGACATTGATACTAAAACCGGGGGAAAGGAAGAGATGAATAAGAGTCTAAACTGTAACATAATTCAGACATCTAGAAAATCATGTGCCCTACCCAATCTATCCCGAAGAAAAGACGAAACATCTCCTCGTAAAATTGACAGTCCACATAGCTTAAACCAAACCACTTCATCTTACACCAAAACTAATTTCAATTGCATTCAAAAATCAAATTAATGATAAAAAACAAGAACAAATAGCGAGCAGCATTAATGACAGAAATAAGCTAAATACCGGGAGAGTCTCCACGGCCGGAGAACGGGAAGCCTCGTTTCTGACCAGACAGTGGAGCAGGTGTCGCTTGAAAATCATTACCAAAGCCGCCACCGACTCCGCCACCCAGAGGTCGGAACCCTCCCGGAGGACCGCCACCAACAGGCGGGAACCCGGCACCGGCGTCTACTGGAGAGTGACGAGAAGGACTTTCAAAAGCGCGGCGAGCACCGGCGGGTCCAGAGAACCCACCACGGTAGTTCCCAGGGCTCCGGCGTTGATCGACCAGCGGTCCATCGGAGAAGAGAGAAGGTCTTCGCGTCTGGTGAGGGAAATCCGGGCCACCACCGTATCGATCTCTATCACGGTCGCGCTCACGGCTGCGGTCGCGATCACGGTCGCGCTCTCTGTCGCGATCACGGTCACCTCGATAGCGTTCCATGGCGTCGGAGAGTCGTGGTTGTCGAAACCCTAACCCTAGCTCTGGCGCCGAGGGGGAGAGAGAGGGTGCGACAGGATGGTGTAATGCAGTGGACAGACTTGTCGAGCACTGGACTGGGGGCATTTTGCTCAAAGCGATTTTCTCTCTCTTTCTTTTTTTTGTCCTTATTTTTTTTTTTTTTTGGTGGCGGAGACAGGCGAGAAGCTCTGGACGCAAAAACGAATGCAGCTGAGATTGAAGCCAGGTCACCTCTAATGATTCTTGTAATGTTTGTTTGAATCTATGATAATCATGATTATATGATTTGTAGCTATTATAATTATGATGTAGTTATTTAACGTACTTTTTTACAATGAAACACGTTAGTAAAAACATAAGTACATACTTATTTACGTTATAAAATTATTTACATTCAAGTAAATATTATATTTTAAACAATAGTAGTTGAATTAGTTGGATCTGTTAAATTTTTTCAATCATAATATTTTTGATTTTTATGAGTTCAGTCTTTTAAGCTGTAATTGGGTTTTAAATTTTCAAATTTGTTATGGCTCTATCTATTAATATTAGGAACTTCATCACATTGGATAGTTATGAGTTGTCTTACTAGCATATAACTATTTTAGACAGTAAATACGTGCAAGGGTAGGATGTGATACGATGAAGAGACCGAATGAGCACCAGGCTGTGAGCATTTTGCTCAAAGCGAATTTCTCTCTCTTTTCCCTTTTTTGAGTTTTTGCTTAAAAGAAACACATAGGCTATAGGTACATGTACTTACAGCTATGTCACTCATGATAAGTCTTAAAGGCATGTTTGCTTCACCATCTATAATTAGTGATTAATTGTTACTAGAGCTTATTATCGTTTATCAGCTGTTAATGGCATTTCCGAACAGCGTTTAAGGATAACAAATAGAGTTAGTCAATGTTTAACTACGATTACCCCTAGTTGGCAGTGGTTACATTTAGCGGTTAGTAGTTAACAGCATTTGGGAGTGGTTAGCGGCTGTCAAACGCTTTCCACATACTTAAACGAATATGCCATTGTAGATTTTTAAATTGTTGTCACTCTTATATTTTTCTAAATTAATTGTTTTGATTTTAGTCTTCAATCGTCTAAGTTTTGCTGGATTTTAAACGTTCAAATTTGATAAAATTTTTAATTACAAGATTAGACTTGTTTTCAATATAAGTTCGCTTAATTGGATTATATTTACCACAAGTATCATTTTCTTGATAACTTTGTTGCTATTATCAAATTTATAGAATTGATTTTCATAAAACACTAGCTATGCTTGGCCACAATTTTTTGAATAGTTTTTTCAGGTTATTTAATTATCAGGCATCATCAAATAACTATTTGCAATGCTTGATTGCTTAATTTTTTATAAAGAAATTTATCCCATAAATTTGTCTGCGAAAAACCTTCACCTAACATACTTAGCGTGCTCTTGTAAAGTCGAACCATTCTTAACCTTATATCGTCAAACATTCTCATCTTGCCCCCTACAATCAGCCGATAGGATCCCTACTTTCACCTCAACTTCTTCCCTCATAAAAAGTTGATTTAGCGCAACTATGTGTCACATTCTCTCCCTCTTAATGTAAATAAAAAGGTCACTAATACGCTCCTTGTTACCTCTAACATTGGGGACTCGATCCTAATTATCCCCTCCTTAGGCAACCATGGATCAGCCCAAACTTTTATATTTTCTCCAACCCTTGTGCTCCAAATATATCACTTTCTTAATCACCATATTTCCTCCTGATCACCCATAAGCACAGGAGGTGCTATAGTGTATTAAGATTGTTCCCACAAAAAGTAGGTTGAGCTACTGAGTTTATGCCTTCAAAACTTGCTTGAGTATATTAAAAGTTGGATTTTGATTACATATAAACAGACATTGAATAAACTTGGACTAACTTCAATAACTAAAAGCATAAAGGGGTGACTTCTCCTAGTGATAATTAAAATTTTGTTATACCGATTGATTTAAATGTTAATAATGCATATGAATTCACAGCTTTATTTCACGGTGGATCGAATTAATCCCATTTAACTAATCTCCAGTTCTCATTTGATCTTAATTCAGTTAAGTTTTAAGCATAAGATTACCATAAGGACATCTGATTTAATATCATCTCTCAAGTGATTATAAGATCAAGTATACTCCTATCAATCCAATACAGATCTTCACATTTCAATGCTTCAATGGGGGTGTCTAACATACATGCAAGAAATTGACTATGAATGCTTTGATGAGCTCATCCCAATTGTTAATGGATCCTAGTAGCGAGAATGGAGCCACGTCCTCACCTCATCTCTTAGAGAGAATGGAAACAGGCACGAGTGAATCGCATCATTGGAGTTGCCATTGATCTCCAAAGTGTCATACACCTCAAGAAAGGCTGAGAGATGCAATTTTGAATCCCCTACAGATGTGCATCAAATTGAGCCTGTTAGACCATGGAAATGACTTCCAATTTAAGTTTGAAATTATGACAATCACGACAGGCCCTGTGACACTTGAAGTGATATTTTGGACCCCTGAAGTGACAACGTCCATAACGGTACTCCTTTGCTCATCTTGTCCTCCCACCATCTTGGGAGTCAGAATGTCAGCCGCTTGCAGCTTTTATTGTGTTTTCCTTTCACTAAAAATCTGCTTATTATCAGGGTCAGACTCAAAAGAGTGCACCAAAACTGAGAGAATTATGCATAAAATGGAAGACAACCTATACAAACCAAAGAATACAAAAAGGGTAAAGTACATTAGCATTAAAAAAAAAAGTGGTTAGTCAAACTTATTAGAGGCAACTCAATATCCAATCAATTTCCCAACAACGACGTCCAAAAAAAAGTGGTCGTTACCTTAAGCGCATGGGGTATCAAAGTCGTTCCCATGAAGATTGAACTACTTAGTTAATGCCTTCAATTTTTGCTAAGCATAACCAAAAGTTGGATTTGGATTCTATATAAACAAGTGTTGAATAAATTTGGGCTAACGTCAATGGTGAAAAACATCTAAGGATAGCTTTTCCCAACAATGAGTCGATTTACGAGTTAAACAAGTGCCCGTAACTTCCTTGTTGGTTCAAACATTGATAATTCATATAAATTCACAACTCTCTATAGTGATTGCAAAACCAAGACTAATCTTATCAATTCAATAGTGATCTTCACCTTTCGGTACTTCAATCAGGTATCTAACATACATACAATAAATTGGTTAGAAATCCCATAATAGCAATCAAAACTCTTGAATTAAATTGAAGTAACCACACAAAGATTCTGTGAATAATTGGAGTGCCTACCTCAACTGAGGTGGTTAGATGTACTATTACACCCCCTCAATCTATACGGGGTGGAACAACGTAGAGATTGGCCTTAAATTGAAGAAACTTCTGCGACGATAAGCTTTTGGTGAAAATATCGGCAACCTGAGATTAAGTGGGAATGAATTTCACCTGGAGATGGCGTTTGCTAACCATTTCACGAACAAAGTGATAATCAACCTTGATATGCTTGCTGCGGCTGTGAAGGACTGGATTTGCAGCAAGGTAAGTTGCAGAAATATTGTCACAGAAGAGTCGAATGGGAACTTGAACGAGAATACCCAAGTCCAAGAGAAGTTGACATAGCCATTGAATTTCGGCAGCAGTGTAGGCAGCAGCACGATATTCGGCTTCAGTAGAAGAGCGAGAAACAGTGGGTTGCTTCTTGGAGCGCTAGGAGATAAGATTAGAACCAAGAAACACAGCAAACCTAGTGGTGGAGCAGCTGCTATCAGGACACCTAACCCAATCAGAATCACAAAAGGCAACCATCAAGTCCAACTGAGAATTGGCATTAAAGAACTGTCCAGAATCAGTTGTGCCCTGCAAATACCTGAAAATGCGCTTGACAGCCTGCAAGTGAGATGTGCGGGGAGCATGCATAAATTGGGAGACTACATGCACGGCATAAGCAATATCGGGCCTAGTCATGGTAAGATACTGGAGAGCACCAACCATGCAACGATAATATCGGGATCAGAGAGTAACTCACCATCAGTCAGGCTTAGAGTAGTACTAGAAACACACGGTGTGCGCACAGATTTGAGTGTATGAAAATGTAATTTCTTAAGCAAGTCCATAACGTATTTGTGTTGAGAAAGAAAAAGGCCAGAGGAAGTGCGCGCAGCCTGAACACCAAGAAAATGGTGAAGAGCACCAAGGTCCTTCATAGCAAAGTAATTCGAAAGAGTGGCAATAAAAGAATGAACAAGTTTCGAACTGTTGCCAGTCAGGAGAATATCATCAACATACAAGAGAATAATAAGGATATGAGATTGTTGAGGATAAACAAACATAGAAGGGTTGACTTTGCTGCATTGAAAACCACGAGACAGCATAAAGGAGCTAAAACGATGAAACCAAGCTCTAGGAGCTTGGTTTCAGCCATACAAAGATTTCTTCAGGCGACAGACATTTTCCGCTGAAATTGGGGATGGACAAAACCTGGAGGTTGCTGCATGAATACCACCTCATCAAGATACCCATGAAGAAAAGCATTTTTCACATCAAGTTGATGAATAACCCAGTTGCAGGAAACAACAATGGAAAGAATTAAACGAACAGTAGAGGCCTTAACAATGGGGCTAAATGTCTCGTGGTAATCAATTCCGGCCTGTTGGTGATTGCTAAGTGCTACAAGGTGTGCCTTATAGCGATCAACTGAACCATCAGAGGCATATTTTGTTTTATAAATCCACTTATAACCGACAATATGCATAGAAGGAGTTCGAGGCACAAGCTCCCAAGTATCATTTTCTAAAAATGCATTAAATTCATCGGCCATGGCTTGACGCCAAGTGGGGAATTTAACGACTTTAGAGAAACAAGTAGGGTCGGCATCCTCATGGGCAGCAACCAGTGATAAAATGTTTTTGGGTTTAAAAATTCCCGATTTGGAGCGAGTTTGCATGGGATGCCGTGAACGGGAGACCGGGGCATCGTGGACCGAAGGGGAGATCGCAGGAGAAGGGCTGGGTGAAGAAGGAACTATCGATGGGCTCGGCTGTGATGCAGATGCACTAGGCTACAGGGAATGCGATAACGAAGTAGACTGGGGAGACCGAACTGGGCTAGGGTGAGGAGTGCTGAAAGTGGGAAGCAACACACTGGGTGGGCCTAGTGGGCTAGAAGAGGAAGGGGGCAGAGGCATGAGGGAAGTGGGGATAGGCAGTGAGCTTGCCTGTGGTGGAGAGTATGTTACAGGAAGATCACAGGTTGAGCTAAGCCGAGAGGAAATGGTAGCAGACGGGGGAACATGATGGGGCTGAGTGGAAGTGGGCGACCATGAGGGAAAGTAGGTCAGGGGAGGGGATTTAGGCTTGGATGCAAGAATCATGAGATAGGGAAAGATGTGTTCATGGAAGATAACGTGACGAGTGATATAGATGCATCCCGTCAAGAGATCAAGACACTTGTAAGCCTTGTAATGTGGGGCATAACCAATAAAAACACACCGAATAGAGCGAGGTTGAAGCTTGTTATGCGTGTACGGAGTTAGGTTTGGAAAACATTGAGACCCAAAGACACGACGAAACCATAATCAGGAGGTTTTGAAAAGAGTTTTTGAAATGGTGACAGACCGTGTAAGAGAGGGGTAGGGAGACGATTTATGGCATATACGGCGGTGAGTACAGCATCAGACCAATATAAGTCAGGCATGTGAGCATCAATAAGAAAAGTGCAAGCCATTTCGACTATGTTTCTGTGCTTGCGCTCAACAACTCCATTTTGTTGTCGTGTATGAGGAGCGGATTTGCAAAAATAGATGCCATGCTGTAAGAGAAAGGTGCCAAAGGCAAGATTATCGTACTCGCGGCCCCCATCACTTTGAAAATACACAATGGTGGTGTTAAAAAGATTTTCCACAAATTTGCGAAAATATTTAATGATGATAAAAGCATTAGATTTCTTTTTCAAAGGATATAACCAAGAATAACACGAGAACTCATCAACGAAAAAAATGTAATATTTGTACCCGGTAGTAGAATAAGTTGGAGATTGCCATAAATCGCTATGAATTAAAAACAAAGGTCTATCAGACGAATGATCAACCTCATAAAAAGGTAGTCTAGTAGATTTGCCCAAACAACATGAAACACAATCTTTAGAGGATTTGGTGGTCCGAACAATGGACTTATTAGAATGAAGAAAATCTAAGGTCCCAGAACTAGGATGGCCCAACCGACGATGCCATGTTTCAGCCGGCAGATGATAGGATAAAAGAGCTGTTGGTGAGGTAGAAGAGAAAGTCAGCGGGTAGAGATCTCCATTACTTCGGGCACGAAGCAGAACTGTCCCCGTGGCTTTGTCCTGGATAGAGATAGAAACATCATCAAAAATAACCTGGCAATTATTGTCTTTACACAGCCGTTTTATGGAAAGCAAATTCTGAGTTAATTGCGGAACTTATAGCACAGAATTTAGTTTCAATGATTTACGAGACGTCGGTAAAGTACAAGTGCTAAGATGTGTGATTGGAAGCGTAGCCCCATTACCCACAACTATATGATTATTGCCAGTGTAAAGAATTTTAAAAACAAAATTACCATCATATGGAGTCATATGAGCAGAGGCACCAGAATCAGGGTACCAAGTAGTTTCTGGACCATCACCAAGGGACATGGCAGCAGGGGAAGGCACGAGAGAATCGGGGGTAGGACCTGCACTAGAAGGAAAACACGGGCACTGAAGAGCAGAATGCCCAGTCATAGAGCATATTTGACAGGTAAGACTAGAAAGATTAGGACCCAATAAGCCTAACTGTGATGAGGTACCTGCAAAGAAGCGATTAGTACATGGTTGGGACACAGTATCAAAACATGAAAAGGTCGAATTGTAAACACCAATACCTGTGGACACACTTCGGTTAGAGTAGGACAGAGAGGCCGTGTGGTTATGCGACGGATAGCGGGTGTTGCGCTGGCCTCTTCCGTGATTGGTACGATGCCAGTTATTGCGCCAGTGACCACCCCCGCAATTGTTAGTCGAACTACGTTGGCCATTATTAGTCGAACGATGAGAAGAAGAGTGGGACTGAGATGAGGCAGAGCCATCGATGGAGTGAGAAACAAGGCAGGGTGAGCAATGGCGTCATCACCATCCAAATGCCGCAGCCGCTGTTCATGCAACAGAAGATGGGGACGAAGGTCGTCAAAGGTAAGTTGAAGAGAAGTGTGCGTGAGTGTGGTAATAAGAGTTTCATACTCACGTCCAAGTCCCAACAAGGTGTAGTGAATCAGGTCACTGGAAGGCACCGTGGAGTTGACAGTGGCTAAGTTATTGGCAATGGTTTTAATTTCGCGCAAGTAAGAGTCCATAGTATGAGTCGCACTCTTCTTAATATTGGTCAACATTCATTTGAGTTCGAGAGCCCGGGCCATGCTCAGGGCATAAAGCGATGCTTGAGTTTGTCCCACACATGGAAGGAGGTGGGTTGGTCACGAATGTCAATCAATACCTATGGTGACAGAGTGGCAAAAAGTCAGGAACGAACACTCTGATCAAGACGAACCCATGCTTGATACTCGAGATTGGTTTGGTGGATGCCATCGACACCCACAATAGTAGATGACGGCGGGGTGAAGGACCCATCGACAAAGCCAAGCAAACCGTGGGAGATGAGAACCGCAGCAAATTGCGTTTGCCAAGTCAAATAATCTTCAGGCGTGGCAAGTCAAATAAAGCACATGGATTAAACTAGCAAAATCAACAATATTGGTTCAATTTAGCAACCTCTATATTCTAAAAACTACTCACATATGTTTAGAATTAACAAAACTAAAATATCTAAACACATAGTCTAAATTATAAGAGAAGAAAAAAAAATGAAGAAAATAAAGCTTATTCTGGAAGCTTGGTTGACAATCTTTGAATCGTCTCCCGATAGCCCTTCAAACCTCGCTTGATCTTTGCTTATTCTTCTTCAATTACTTCTAATGGTGGGTGATGAGTGTAAGGTAGATGATGATGGATGAATATGATACCCACAAAGAAGGTTGAAAACCAAGCTTTCCTTAGATATCCAGGCATCCAATTGATACTCAAGGAGTCCACCACATCCTGATCACGGCGGTCTCTGCATGTTATGTCTTATTTCGTCCATTTTTTCTTCTCATCTTGTAACATGGTATTAACTATGGGTTGTCTATGTGGGGTGTCTTTGTGCCTATTTTGCTTTCATCTTTGATCTACATGACTTAAAAATTATCCTTACACTCATATACCTTGGGCTCACAAAGTCGAAAATATGCACAAACTCACGAATCACGTGAAACCTAAATGTAATAGTTGAAACGTAGGCATAAGTATCACATTTAAGCACATTAATCCCCTAAAATAGTTTCTCAACACTCAAATAATCCATGCATAACTAACATTCATTACCTCTCATTAAACTCCTCCATACGTATTTTGAGCCTACCCTATTTTAGCCCACACAAAAGCCTCACCTACGGAAATACCATACTTTAGAATGCTAACCAAAAGAGAATTGGAGTTGTGTATGATCAGTCGTCCTTGTTCAACAAGCAAGCTGGGAAGGCGATATTGAATTTATGCAACATCTGGAAACATATCCTTTCACAATGCTTAGGCATGCGCATGCGATTCCAAGAAATCCATCAAGACATGACTCAAACAACCTAGTAGGAGACATAATCATTTAAAACAATATCATTCGATAAATAAGAACGTGAGTTTTTGCCCTTTGAATCAAAGCTAAATAGGCCGATTCAATAACTATCTTCATGTGATCAAAGCGTTGAGCCAATTGCATGCCATATAGGGTTATTCGTGCCTCACTCACCCATGGAGACCACCAAACTTGAAACTTCTTCAACATCATCCACCTAAACTTCGTCGTCTACATCTTTGAAAACCACCCTTAGACTGATCCAGCCTTTATCCTCATTTCAGGCATTCACATTTACCTTCAGCTATCCATCACTCTATCTTGGACCATATAATACGTTTAGCTTGTATGGTTTGTCTATGTCCATTTTCTCTTTTTCTTCTAATTGAAGCTGGTCATAAACTAAACAAGTAATGAATTTTCATTTTCCATAAGTCTCTGTCAATTAAAAGTGCATCATTCAAGACATCCATCTTTTTAAATCCAATTTTCCATAAACAGCTGGGTTTGCAAAGATCGTCCCAACTTTTCCAGTGAGCTTTCCTTCTTCGTATCTCTCAAGCCCCGCCAAAAACTTGGACACAATTATATAACTCATCAATCAAAGTCGTATGGAGTTTGAAAATATTGATTAAATACCCAAGTGTAACTTGAATAATAGCTTTGATGAAAACCTCTTTACATGTTCAAGGACTTTCTCTTTCTGCCCCTATGGTCTTTCTCCAAATTTAATCATTTAGAGCTCCAAAAACCTCCCTCCTTGACTGGGCCTATGCGAGTTGGGGACCCTAAGTATTTTGCACGTTTGTCCACGTATTTCATTTGAAGCAAACCAACAACATGCCTATCTGGATCGACACTTTTGTCA
>NCQT01069929.1:1540-14974 GCA_002740465.1 Stenocereus thurberi
GACCAACTGTACTATTCTATCTGTGCCATCTGAGCCAAGCCCACAAGCATCGTAGCTGTAGTGACACTGCAAAACAAGTTTGTGGTTAGATGAAGGCCTCTCTCTCTCTCTGTGTGATCATTATGATCCTGTATCACTACAAAACACCATCCCAAATGGCAACACTCAGTGTTCGCAGTGAAAACAACCCTAACCCACCCAATGATTTCTAAGGGTTGTTTCCGAAACACCAACATACTGTCTCAATGAATTAGTAAATTGCAGCATTAACATTACTTCAGATATGACAAGGTTGCTTTACCTGATACAACAGCTCCCCCAGAGCAGTCAACTGGTCGTCTGAGGCCGCTGATGTCAGAAGTGCCTTGAAGGCCTGGGGATAATTAAGGGACATTAGTGCCAACATACAAGAAGCGCTATAAATGAACCACAAAAGCATACCATGCCCACATCACAAGGGGCTGGCTACCATGCTGTCTAATCTAAATGGGGAAGAGACGAGATGGACGATAAGTCACGTTTTCACAATTAAGTATACAGTCATTGTGGAATCTGATAACTCCCTTTGAGTCTTAGCCTTAACTTTAAAACAATTTAACAGTAAAAGACTTATGATAGAGAAGTAGCATAAAAATAAAGAAAACGACTTCCCTTCACATAGGAATGGAAAAAAGGGCTACCCCGGCTGCTAAGAGATGAACAAAAGCTAACCTTTACTCGGAAGTTCTCATAAATAGGATGCTTTGTAGCAGCTCTGACAGCATAAGACCTCTTTGGGTCAATTACAGTCACAGGATCTTTGTGGTCTCTGTATTTTTCCAGAAAGGTTTCACCATCTATACGCTCAGGGAGAATGTTGGCATAAGCAGCTTCATATCTGTCATAAAAATAAGGCATGCATCAATTCCTTCATGAGGCTCCACCTAGGGTGGGTAAGGAAGAGTCACACATTTGCAGTGGTCCCAACGTAGTAAAGATAGAATCTTTCCATCAGATCCTTGAGTGGAAAATGTACTCACGCTTTAATACTCCACAACAAATATGAAGCACACAATAATTCAGTGATCTATTCACACAGCTGAAGAAATAATTCAGCCGAACAGAAAGAGTAAACAGTAAACATCTTGTGAGCCCAAAAGTTCAGTATAACATAGTACCACATTCTAACTTCTCATTCTCCTGCTAAGAGATTCCATAATCTGATTAGTGAATCAATGGATTACGACCCTGACAAAGCATATGAGACTAGAGATATAGTTAGATACAGTGAGGGATAGATACATCTCGCACGCTTCACAAACAGTACTTGTGATCGCAATTTCACGACATTGTTGACTTTTGATGCATGCATGTTTTCGAAGAGCAAAGCAGGGTATAGCATCTTAGTATGGTGAGATAGAATAAGCAGGCAGTTGCAAGATGCTGACAAATACCACCAGACTAGATGTACAATTTCCGAGATTTTTCAGTTGTGACAATTAGTACCAAGCTGGAGGAAGGCCCTACCTATGAGGTGTCAGATTGCATAAGTAATCTAAATTAGCTTCGGCTCCAATCAATTCAGAAGTATTTTCATCAATGTCACTGGCACTCGTCATATCATTGCTTGCCTGTGAATTGGATAATGTTTCAGATGCTGAAGCCTTTATCATCTCTCGGCCCATAAATGCTCCTACCCTCACGGATCCATAATCTGCACCTCCAACACTGCAGGACATTTCAAATGGAAATAATATGTGCTTCATTTTAGAGTAAGTTATACCAGAGAAAGTATATCCATTCCATTCCCATGAAAAGAATCATCTAACAATACTCTACATGTTCAATGCAAAAGTGGAGCCAATATTAATTAAGTTCTACAGCTAATAGTTATTCACGTGATTAGAGTTAGGAAAGCCGAGATATTAATAGAAAGGTCACCCTACCTGTGTCTTATCCCTGAATCGATCCCCCAGAAACGAATATGGGCTGGGATTTCCACAAGCCCCAACACCTCAGCAGGCTGCACAAAAGGAGAAATATGAGGATAAGATGCCTCATGTAAGACAATTAAATAAAGACAGCTAGTTACCAATTTATGCACATTACCTGGCAAATCATTGCTAAAAGTTTATACGGTTCACCACAAGCGGAAGCCATCTGATCCATCACCCCACATGGTGCTCCTACAATGTGGTTCTCAACCTTAAAACGAGCACATGGAGCATATTAGAAGAAAGAAATACTGGACACTTTCAATTAAAATGTTCCAACAGTTTAGTGAATAAATATGGTTCTCAATTTAGAAAGTCCATAAGCAGAACCTTTTGGCAAAGCAGTGCAAGATCTCTAGAAGAGATATTGAGTCCTGCAGAAATATTAGAGGTACATCTTCATAACTGTTTTCAACGATGGTAAAGACAAATAAATTAATCGAGCAGGACAAAGAAATCTAGCAGCATCTCCCAGCAAGAAAACTGGGAAGAGGCAGCCAATTAAGAGGTCCCACAGCGTGGTTTAGGCACGGTTCCGCATGAATATGAGATTTCATTATGCACGTAATGTGCCAATTGCATTCTTAAAAAAAAAAATGAGTTGGGAAAGTATCATATGACCTGGATTAACCATGACTAATAATTGAAATTAAATGAGTTGGGAAAGTATCACTCCTGCATAACAAAATTTTTCAAGGCCCTTATAGCACGTGGAAGTAATTGATCACTGAATGCACACATGTATATGTCCTTGTAAATGTACACATAAATGGCACTATGAAGAATGTACATATCCCAAGAAATTGCATGGTGATTAGCATGCACTAAGGTAAATCTCTCATTATCCCAAAGGTAAGTTTGCTTGCATCAGACACCTTATCCCACAGTCGGAAGGACTCTATGACATTCTTGTGGGCTTACGCATCCCATTACAGAACAAGTTATTAGGTTATATAAGGAATAGTCCAAACAATTAATTAAGGAAGTACTTAGATCAAAGTGATTACCATGAGCAGCAGTAACAGCTGACATGCTAGCAACTTCGACAGAAGCAGATGACGAAACACCTTTACCTTCAGGAACAGCAGAAGAGACCTGCAGGTTCATTTAATCAAAAGGACCAATTAGTCATCTGCACTTCAAAAGCAGTATAAAAGATCAGATTAGAGAGCCCATGCTATAGGCTATAGCTAATGGTGGACTTTCGAAACTTTTTTAAACATGTCCCTTTTTTAAACATGTCCTTTTTGATCACGTTAATTTAATGTTGAGAATCATGTTGCAGGAGTTCCAAGTCTATGTGATGTGAATCATGATGGCTGGATGATCTCAGCATATGGTTTACACAAAAATATATTGTTACATAGATGCTTATAATATTTTGGGATGACTGTTAAAAGTACACATTGTTTCTGATTGAACTAGACAATTACATTCCACAAAACACATCCTTCTGTATTACACCAAAATATAATCAGCCTCATACCAACCCAATTTCAAAGAACCTCAGATTCCATTTGTATTCAACAAATTCCAAAAATAAGGAAATTTCTTCATGGCCACATGAATGTGATTCTAGCATTTAGTAAAACCATAACCACCTATGCGGTGCTTAAAATCTGTCAACAAAAGTTACATCCAACAAACTTCCCTTTTCTCTTTGATAGACCTCAGAAGAACAAAGAGCACTGGAAATTTCAGAAAATAACCCGGTAAAAGGGTTATCTATATGCATTGGATGTGCTATATCTAGTGAATTGAGATACTGGAACGAATGGCACAATCATTGTTGAGTGGTTGAGTCGGTATGGAGGCTGACGAGTGACGACAGATTAGTGGCTGATAACCAAGCGGAAATCTGCTCCCACACACCAGACCCACACACATTAGCTGATGTTTTTGGCCTTTCGGAATTCACAGATTATCTGATGACAAGGGACCAATAAATCTGCCATCTGGATTCCACAATCCAGGATTTTGTTGGACAATGTTCCCATGCTCCTAGGCCATAGAAAAGGTTGCTACATTGGGATTCTGAGGACTATGCTATTCTTGCTTTTACATGTTTGCCTAGTCACTGCTCAGGTCCATGAGAGACCACTATGGAAAACACTCATGATTTCAGGAGACACATCAACTTCTGGAGCACCCACCAGACTGACATGTCATGTGAACTAACATTTTGACATTTATAGATTACTAGTTGACAAGAAACCTTGAAATTAGCCATAGACTTCACAATACAGGTTTATGCTCTATGCTCCTAGGTTATACAAGAAGTTTCTCACATTAGGATTCTAAGGACTATGCTATTATTGCTTTATATATTCCTCCACTCGCCTAGGACTGCTCGGGTACACAAACTACTTCAATGTAAAATCCTCCCAATTTCATACTGAGTTCTTATGTATTGATCCAAAGGTTATCATAGAATAATATACCTTTGGAAAACATTAGGTAGAGTCATGTTCCTCCTTTGAGACAACCAAGAACTGAGAAATGGTTGCCAAGCCCCCCACAGGAAATTTTCCTTCATGTTTGAGACTTAGATAACTTGCCTGATGATGGAAAAGTGTTCAGACAACGACAGCTAGTGTGATAATGGCAAAGCAATGCATGGGCAAATCTATGTGTACGCGACCTCACCTCTGCAAGGTGAGGCTGTTTCTGAGAGCCATAATTTTTATTTTTATTTTGTTTTGGGGTGGGGGGCCACTTCAATAGAGGTTAAGACATTTTGCATAGCCAACAGCTTATTCAAAGAAATCTTCCCCCGCATATTCTTTTTATTAGGGAAAAGAATCTTGCACCATGGTAAACTTCTTCTATAATACAATCCGTTAGCTTCAAATATTTTCCTATCCAATAACTATTATTTCTGTTAACAACTCAACTTGAATATTGGCCCATGTTATAGACAATATACACATAATAATATACAAACAGAATCCTATGTGGCATTGTGAAAATAAGAGGAGAACTGTACCAGCATGCTGATACTGTTTTCAAATCGAACACCCAACTCTGTCATTAGCACCAGAATCGTTCCTGCCACATATGCTGCCCACCTACAACTTATAATGAAAATAAGTACTGGAGTTGAATAAATTAAGACAACTTAGAAAGACTGCAAGAGTAGGAGCTGACTTCTGAGAAGGATCTCGTGAGAAGTATTTCCTTGCTTTCTCATATGATATTGGTTGATCACCATCCATAAAGTCAGACAAATCCATATCAAAAGTTGGACCACGGTTGCTCAGTTCTGCCCCAAATGATACCTGCGTGTGACATCATTTAGGAAGGAATATATTTGGACATCTTATCTTATAGTATAAATGCAAAGTCAGTCAAATTACCAACAGCAAAGGGACCAAACAAGACCTACAGAATGGAATCAATAGATAGCGCAGAGTTTGCCAATTCAACAGCAAAAGAGGAAGGGAAAAGGCACCATCTTTATGATTTACTTACAATCTGAAGCACAGGCGTGGGTCCCTGTCCCTTGTCTTGCTGCCTAGCCTGTGCATGCTTCCACAGCCGATGTTTACTAGGATGAGTCTTCTGCAAGGCAACGTGACAAGCTTCCCTAATAGGCATCTGCAGGTGAAGGAAAAAGAATAAGATACAAAGAAATCAGTGAGAAATGAAAAATAATGCAATCATGAGCATTAGTGAGTTTCTAACTCATTAAGTTAGCCAATTTTTCCTTTCAAGGTACTCCCAAAATAAACTGCCAGTTTACCCCTCAACAGAATTACATACTGGCTGTCTGGCTCTCTCCTTAAAATCAATAGAAAAGAGTGGAATAAATGTTGCTCTCTTAGATATTTCAATATCTTAGGTGGGATTTTTAATTTGGGGCGGACGCAGAGGGATTGGGGGAGGGGGCAATGAAATGCAATAGGCTAATTGATTCAAGAGGATACTACTTATGGTTCAAGCTGACAGAACACAGAACATGACAGCTCAAAGTTCACCACGGAAAAAATTTGAAGATTTGGAGGTTTAAAGCTTTCCATAGGCTCTGTTTTCAACAAACCAAACCAACCCTTGTGTCCATTTACTTTTTGCGAACTGAAAAATGAAATTTATCCACAGAAAGCAACTAATTGCCAGTAAAATAAGAGAATACTCCTTAAGTTATGCAAGTCCTGGACATCAAAACAGATATCAGGAAGTATATCTCGATAAGAAAACAATAAGAAGCAGATCCTCTAGCATTTGCTAAAAACTTAGGAATATAAAATCACAGGTTGGGGTGCTAGTCATGTCTACTTACTGCCTTTTAACTTGTGAGACAGTAATCAGCTGTAAACCAAGAAAAAGAAAAAAGATTAATAAACATCACCTGTAACACAAGGCTCCCAGAGTAGTCAGCAATACCTCCCATTACGTCCAGTCTTCCAGGTGCTCTAGCAACAAAAATCTCTTCCTGCGAACCAGACAGAGACCCTCAGACAACCAAAAGGGGAGGACCTTCCTTTACGCAGTTGTTTCCTTCTCTCCCCTCCCCCTTCTTTTTCCCCTCCTTAAATTTTAAGGCCTGAGGGTGAGGGTAGGGGTGGGAAAAGGCAAAGCAAAGGCACACAGCTTGCGCTTCCTATAGTTCATATCCTATTTTGTAATCACAATTAATAAGTCTGAAGTAAAAACAAACCAACCTCCCAATTGAAGAATGCTGCAGCAGCCTTGAGCTCTCGTGCCTGATACTTTGCATCATTCTCGGGTTTGGCAGCAGCTAGTTCCGCCAAGCTACTTAAGAAACTTTTGGTATCAGGAAGATCATGAAGATCACCATGAAGAATCTCAAAGTCTTCCAAGTATCTAGAAGCAAATGGAATGGGGCAAGAAAAATTAATTCACATGAATCTCTCCTGCTTTAATAAACAAAATGGTTAAAAGAAACACTAGAAGCTCACGAGCTATGAGAATCATCGATTTCTCCATTATCAGCACGCTTTGGAGAACCAGAACGACGACCTAGTTCATTTTGGGCATTCGTATACCATTCAGGAATGCTGAGATCAGGATCTCTACCAGGTATTCTTTGCAGTTGATACCCAAGAATAATTGCATCACGCAATCTTCGTGCTCCGCTGAACTATGTTGAGGAACCCACAACAAACAACAAAATAATCAGAATGAAGACAATAATTCCTGGACATCAGCATCAAAGCCAGGCCAGACTATATTATTTAATCAGTTCACTCGCAATGACGGATTAATGTACATTGAGCATCCTCAAGGCTATTCCACTCACCTTATCTGATACGTAGTTCTTTCCAATGGCAGCATCCTGCAATATGCGGGCAGCTATCTGCAATTTTGAAACTTGTTACAAATTAGACATTTGATATTCAGATCTGCGCCAGCTAGATGACATGATTTCTATTCCAGGCCATCAAAGTGGGCTTACTTTAACTAAAATAGTATTTTACATTCATCACATTCAATATTATGCCTCCTTAGTATTTCCAAGCGATCAAAACGTCTAAATAATCTGATGCATTGGCAATAACCATTTAATTTGCAAAAATCCGTGCACTCCTCATCAAAAGAGGTTCTCACCTCTGCATAGGCATAGACAATGAGCTGGGTCGGGCCACGATTCCAATGACAAAGTGGTTGACAAGCCAGTTTAAAAAGCGGCGAGGTTAGATTTTAAAATGTGAATAAACCAGTCAGTTCAGGCCAGCCTTGGGCTAACCTAGTTTCAACCCAGTCTTAAAATGGGGTGAACTTACACAAAAAGCTTCCACATAATAATCATTGCCATATATAAATTGCCAGTGCCAATCCTGTTTAGCATGCAAATTTTTATAGTAGCCAAGTTGGCAAAGATATCAGGCCATCAATGGGCCTACTCGACCTGGTCTGAAATGGCTTGGCCCATTATTGAACCTACACATTGTTCATGCAAACTTTTATGGCTCAACCCACTCGAACCAATGGGCACCCAACCCATCGTCCGCCCATACGTATCAATAAACCGCTGTTGACCATGAAAATCTTATCTTGGAATTTTGGCAGTTGCATATCAACATCGGAGAATCTATGTTAGGTTTGACAGTATGGTGAATTAGAATGTGAACTGAAGCAAGGACTCCAGAACACACACACAAGGTCTTAATTTCAAAATCCTTGTCAGAGTTATGGTCATGTGTGCAAGAGAACTTGCGTCATCAGAATATAATCTTTGACAACTAGCTAAACAAAGAAGTTTTTAGATGTATATATACAATTATGTTCCTCACTGTTACCAGAAAACTTTCTTGTCTTTCAAGGATAGTGGAATTTCTCAACATTTTGTTCTATGCATTTAGATGATAACTCTCAAAAGGCATATTAACGATAATCACATCGTGACATGTGCCTAGGATTTACTATGCTCTAATGCAAGTATTATTTTACACTGTCTGTTGGCAGACGGACGAAAAGTTACAGTTCTGCACCTAGGTGCTCACTGTATTTTGTTAGCTGGCTTCTCATAGCATGGAATCTCCGTAGCCTGAAATTGTCCCACATCCGTTCTACTGTTCTCCAATGAAATCCTTTTATTTGGCCTACCTTAAAACAAAAGCAAGGTTTTCCTGTTTCTTTCTTCTTTCCTGTGGGGAGGGGTGCAAAGGATGGGTAGTTGCCCCCCCATTTCAGCAATATAATGATCAATATAAACAAATAGAAGTGCAAGTGAGATGAGAAGCTCCTTTCAAGCCCAACTCAAGCTAGCTCTGGCTAGATTCAGAGGCTAACTGAATTCAAGCCCAACAAATCTCAGCTCACCTCTGCTGGGCTTGGATCTTTCTTTTTTCTTATTTTCCTTTATCTTCTAGGACATAGACCAGTCAAGCTTTGATTTTGTGTTTATCCAATCAATCAGGTTAGTGGGTGGGTGTGTATATGTGTACAAACTAAGGTTAGTTTGAGCCCAATCCTATACCACAAATAAACGTGCCAAACCAAAGCCTGAATCCCAATGAACCAAGGCAAATCTAAGAGCCCAAATCCCAGTGTACCAAGCAAAGCCCAAGCTGGATGGACCATGGAGCCATTTATACCCCTGTTAACAAACGTTTTCACAATCAAAAAGAAAAATCAACATACCTCACCGCCATTTGTGCCGCCACCATAACATGGTTTCAAACTCATTGCACGATCAATGTACGGCTTCCAGTGTCCGGTTAGCAAATCCCTCCTTATCATCTCAACACCACATTCATAGTGCTGCATTGAAAAATGTATATCATTTGGCAGTGTTGAGGTGGATAAATGCAAAGAAGCAGCAGCACCTGAAGAACCTGCATGGGACAACAAGAAGAGGTACCTCTAGCAGATTTCTTAAGAATGGTTCCTCATTGAAATAGTCTCTCCGTACAAAGACGAATGGCAACTTATATGCCAAGGCTTCACTTGTTGTTCCGTATCCAATCTTACCTGAAAATATAGAAGTTGAAAATGGAAACCTATTAGAAGTTTAAAAAGAAAACTTTTTCTGCCGAATTCGTACGTTTACATATGGTGCCATAAGTCCTGGTACTGACCAAGCATACAGTCAGATGCTGCCATAAGGTCAGGTGTATATGCATCTTTAGCTAGCTTTATGAAACGTGGAGGAAGTTCATCCTTGTCAGAAGCTCCACAAACCTGTAGCAGCCAAAAATGAATAAGATAATCTTTTTAAAAATTTCTGAGATGGGGAGAATGCGGGGGTAGCCAGTGAATTTCACCAGCAAATCTAGGTCTAGTTTAAACAAGAAAAATGTTGTATGCCATATTTCATACCAGGCATCTCCAGCCAGGAGGTAAAAACTCTTCCCTTAGTTTCCATCCTGATGGCTGCCACAAATATTTTATCCAGAACAAATGCCAAGTAAGCAAAATTAAAAGAGTAATCATAATTGAATTGCTGAGAAAAGGGAGAGAAAGTGGCAGAGTACACAGTATTCAAGAAAAGATACAGGATATAATACACATGCCATATTAATCAATTGATACTATATCCAAGAATTAGCTCCTTGTTTGTAGGTTACTGAAATGGATGGTTTTCACTGAGAAATCCAAGATCAAAGCATATTCAGAGTACACAGGGTACCCCTTTCACATGAAGTGTATTAGATTATCCAACCAATAGCACACACATTGGACTGGTCAACTACATACATGATACGAGGCAAGTAGATGATTAGATGACTCCGCAAAATGCAATCAGACTCTAAGGACCTTTATGGCTTTAAAATGTAAAACTTCCATTATCAAAATTTTCAAACAATATGAAATGGCTTCTTCCAAAGTTGGGATAAACATATAGAAGCTCACTGATATATTAAAAATATGCAGTTGAGTGCAGTTCAGCTATGATGCATTTGTGTTGATGCATTTGTGTTGATGCATCATGTTAAGTTCAGGTTGCAGATCTAATCATGGAAAACTTCAGACATAACTTCACAACAATGTGAAGTATACTGCTCCATGCTCTAATGGATACTCAGTATGATGCCCCATGGCCCTACGCTATTCTCTCATTTTTGTCTCATAATCCACGCCTCTACTACATTCTTACAGTCACCTGCTAAGATGAGATGCAAAATACAATGGATTGGATGGATAGGTAAAAAGAAGCACCCAAGAGCAACTTTGGGCTTTTACATTGATAAGCACCTTGGAATAAATAAGAATGATGGATCTTATTCAAAGGCAGATGTATTAAGTGAGATCAGATTCCAGTGACTTGTGATCCATGTCATCAGAAAAATCAAGTAAATGTCCTAGTGAATCGGATTGCTACTCTGAGAACTGAAGCAAGATAATTGGACTCTAATGTACTAATTTATTCTGTTATTGGATTATATACTGTCTTTCATCAGACAATTTTGTGCAGTTGGATTTTTCTTGAGGGGGAGGGAGGGGGGAATAAAATTTGTCTCAGATATAAGAAAACATACAATCCATATAAACATGATTTAAATGTTAGCTTACCTGCCCGCCAAAATTTAGGATAAGCAGCTTGACGTCATCATCAACCCCAAGTTCTTTCCTTACCTAATATGAAGAACCATAACAGGACATGAATACAAGTCGATAGCATGTGGCATCAAACAACTTAACAGATGAACATCACATGCCAACCTCTTTTCGAGATTTATGTAACCTTCTAACCACCAGAGGTACATCAATAACATCGCGGAAAGCAGGCACTGCAAAATGCAAATGGTATCACCATTTTCAAGTCTAATAGAAATTAGAAAATGCCAGGTCATTCAATTGCCTAGGAGTCGCTCCATACTTGGGCAATATCCTGGAAGCCGTATAAGGAACTCAGCATGAGAATAATCCTCTGCAATCTGCATGGTTTAAAAGGAACATAATTCAAAAGGTGAGATTGTTGACAGACTGAAACTGAAAATACTGTTTCCAGGAGATAGCAGGATTTAGTAAAGTTAAAGAGCATAACTCAAGAAGTGAGATTGTCAGAACTGAAACTGAAAATACTTTTACCAGAAGTTTAGTGAAATTAAACAGCATTACATGTCAGAGTAGTCGAGACCCAAGACATGCAACATCATGACAGCAGGTCTTATGTGCATGTAACAACAGCAAAATCTAACAAAACTAATCTTAATAACCAACTTCATTTTACTCATTGTATCCAATAATTTTGTTGATTCAATCAAGGAATAGCAACAAATAAATGCTGTCACCAAGCAGATCAGTTAGTCATTCTATAAATTTAGTCATTCTATAAATTTTGTTTCAGAGGCAAGATGCATTGAGGAATAAATTATTTGAATAGCAGAGCAAGTGAGAAGGAAAAAGAATAGCATTCATGGGAAAGCCAAAGGGCAAGAAAACAACTATACAGCATAAAATAAATCCACAACTAATGGTTCATGCAGTAACAATGGCAGGTGAAATGTCACAAATCAGCAATCACTCCAATAAGTTCTCATCCTCCAGTTAACAAGATACTTTCAACTTCACTCTGGACTAAATCTATTTTAACTAACGGTACAAACACAATGGATGAATCATCAAGAAGATCAGTCATTTCCCTCTGATATTTACCGATTGACATGGCATATTTCTCCATAAAGACATAAAATAGATTCATCACTCTGCATTGTCTTAACATTTCATAAGAGGGGTTGTCCACAAAACATTTTTAAAAGCTATCTAGAGTTTGTTCACTGATGCCCATGCTTAAGAATTAAGATATGCACACTCGTGTAACCAAACTAGTGACTTTGGCATACCTGCCAAACTATTGAACGATGATGATGTCCAGCAGCCATGACATACTCCGCATAGATGAAGTCCCAACTGCCAAACTTATTTTATGTTAGCAAAAGCTATCAAATTTCAGTAGGAAGAAAAACGATCAAACTGAGGTCTTTTATCATTGCTTTCTTTAAAAATACTACATTCTATAATTCTGGTGCTTTACTGCTGTGAAAGGAAACAAAAACTAACGAAATAGAGATGCTGAAGACAATATTGACTAAAACTGTATCCAAATATGCTATTGGATTTTAATGGGGGGAGGATTGGAGGAAGACTTCATTTACTAGATTAAATTCTATCATCACATGTCAAACATGAAGAAACCTTTCTATCAAGATCTATCTATTCCTTTATCACAAAATGAAAACATATGTACTGTGTAGTCACTGACAAATAATCAACATGAAAACAAGCACCTAGCTGTAAAATATCACCACAAAGTAGTCTTAAAGCCATCAAAGACCTTGTACCTGAAATTGGTGACACAGACGCAAGGAATTCCAGCATCTGCAGCAGCACGGCATGCAACTGGGACAACATCCGAAACCTGTTCACCAATGGGAGAACTTTATGCCATTGCTCATCATATGTCATGATGGGAAATTCTTCTTAAAAAATGTTATGTCCTCATCTTCTTGTCAATCTTTGAAGAAATGAAGTTTGCAAAAGAGAACTAATAAAAAGAATGAACACGGTACCACTGAGTCTGCCTTTATGGAATTCAGCCACTCGACTTCAGTCTTTAAAATAGATTCCCGAGGTACCACAGCTGTCTCGTGATACTAAAAAGTAACCAAAGCAGTAGCAGGGTAAGTAATCCAATGTTCATCCTTAACAGTAAAGGAAAGCCTAAAAGGCCCTAAATATAGTGTTTAGTAGTATACAAGATGATTGAGTAGTATACAAGATGATTGAGTTTTTAAAATATGCCATGAGCATGTTTGAGTTATTAAAACTCAATTGAGAGGAAGCAACTTAATGCAATATTAACATGTCACCTTCTCCAAGGAGGCTAAACGATCCACAGTTAAGGCATCTGCCTGAACTGCTCCACAGTCTAGGAGTACCTGTTAGGTAAAATAATCACATTAAGAAAACATCCAAGACAGTGAAAAATTACACCAGGCCTATAAACACAACAAATGTAAGTGTTGATCCTGCCAAAGTAGGAAACCTTACTTAG
>NCQT01069930.1:5691-16779 GCA_002740465.1 Stenocereus thurberi
GAAAAGCGGAGGGACACTTTGGAGTCCAAAAGTTTTAGACTCAACAAGTTGAGTAATTAGACTTATCAAAAAAGACTGAGTGATTGGAATGTAAGCTCAGTGAAGGGGACGAATAGTAGAGAAAGTTACCATTAGTGATATAACAATACGAAAGTAGAGAAGTGTAAATGCTTGGGTTCGATCATGGAAGGAAATAGAGAGGATAACGACCACATTGATCGCATTATAAGGGTGAGATAGCAAAGTGGAGGTATGCATCTAGAGTGTTGTGCAACAAGAAGATCCCAATAAAGCAGGAAAAATTTACCATATTGTAGTTACACTAGGATTGTTGTAAGGATTGTTGTAAGGCTCACTGTGTTGGCAAGTTGAGAAAATCAAATTCAAAGATTGTTGATAGGGGAGATGAGGATAATTAAGTGGATGTATAGTCATACAAGCTTTAGGAATCAGCCTCTCTATGGGTATAATACCGGTAGGGGTAAGGTTGCCTACAGCTGGATCTCCCCAAACCCCGCGAAAGCGGAACCCACACTGGGAGTTGTTGTTGTTGTTGTTGTTGTGTATTCATACAAGATTGGATAGAATTAGGAATGAAAATATCTGATTGAAAGTATGGTTGATGCCCATAGACCCTAAGATGAGAGTAGCAAGACTAAGACTTAGATTATTTGGTCATATCGAGAGAAGGGATATAAATGCAGCTGTGTGGAGATGTGGGAGGATTAATCTTCCAAAATAAGAAAGCAAAATGTAAGAGGGGTATAGGAAGACCAAAGGAGAATTGGAATGAGGTGATTAGGAGGGATATGAGATACTTAAGACTTACAGAGGACACGATTCAGGATGGAAGTTTTTGGAGGTCTACAACTGGAGTGGTAGATCATGAATAACTAATTGTTTACTCTTCACCTTTTAATCACTTAACGATCATCGGTGTCCTTTGACTTGCAGACTTGGTAAAAATGTTGTGTTCTTAATATATGTAATATTATCGTTTTAAGTTTCCATATTGTTTATCTACTTATTTGAAAGTAGTTGTAGCTTGATATAAATATTTAGTGTTCTATTTTCAAATATGTTCCACGTGTTTCTAACTCAGTAAAATGTTTTCTGAAAATTCTTATACGGGTATCGTAAAATTGATCTCTCCTGTTTGCATGAGTGTTTGGGGGGTGTGATGGGTAAGTTAGGGTTGTCTGTATTTGCATCTTCCTAGAACCTAGGAAAGTGGGGCACATACCAAGAGTTTTTATTGTTGTTTCTAATTCATGGTTCTTGTCGAGTGATGTCTTTGCGAGTGAGATTTGTCGGGGAGTTGTATCAGATCTTTTGATATCTAACTTGGAGGTTTAAATATTGACAATTTTCAGGCTGCAGATTCTCAGATAGTCTCTGATTATGTACGCTACTTTCTTCACCAGCACACGTAAGTCTTGCTGCTTTTAGTATGTTAACATTCCAGTCAATTTTAGTGTTGAAATCTTTGGTTGTTAAGGGTGCTGGTTCTTGAATGATTCCTAAACTTGGTAGCTGTAGATATTTTGGTTTTCCTCTCCTTACCTCTCTGAATGGAGATAGTGTACTTTTCCTCTGGGTAGTATTGTGGTGAGGGTTTAAGAACAGCAGCATATCAAGTATTGCCTTAGTTAACATAAGATTCAGAAAAAAGGACTTCAAACCTTCTGTGCACCAATTCCGCGCCCCCCTCCCCAGAAACAAAAAGTCAAAAGAAGAGAGAGAGGGCATAGGGGAAAAACATTACTCTATTCTTCAAATATGCTTTCGTTTTGAAAAGATAATTGAGAATGAACCAGAACTGCCCTGGTTAACAGCAATGGTTTATATCACTGCAATCTTGGCTAATTGGATCTTTGGGTATAAGATGTTCACTCAAGGACTGTAATGCAAATGAATTTTCAATGAGTAACTATGGTGAGAATCAAAAAGCGCCTATCATGTACTTTATTATGGGGCGCACATTGTTTGGTGAATGCTTCATGTTGCAGAAGCTGATTTGCTCCATGCGTTAGGATTCCTCCCTTTTTCAGGGTCTTCTTCCTTTTCATGATTGGAAGCTACATAGAAGTGAGGGTCTTCAAATTTCAAAGATCTTATATTGAGTAAACTTCCCATCATCAGTTTGCATTGCCCAAGAGGTATCAGCAAAACTGTAGAGAAAACATATGTTGCATAAACAAGGAAAAATAAGTGTAAAGTTTTTTAGAAGGGGAAAACCACCTTGTATTCCTTGGAAGCATTTTGCATTTCTACCAAATTGCAAAGCTTGAGCCCCCCTGCTTCCTTTGATGAGCTTCTAATGTATTGCATAGCACTATGCAATACCCCCTTTCACTTGATTAATTTCGTTAGTACTTAAAGAATTGGGATAAGTTTTTCACTTGATTGATCCTTATTAAAAAAAAGGATTGGGTTAAATCAATATTCCCAGGGTAATGAATTGAAGCTTCTTTTATTTTTATCGATTGGATTTTATTTTGGCTAAGTAATCAGAAAATGTATTAATAAGGGTCCAAGGAGATGCCATCCATGTATAAAAAGAGATCACACAGGATCATTATGCTGTACTCTCTTTAGAATAGTCTTATCAACAAAATCCAAATAAGTTAACTAAGGCACCCTGATCATGAACTTGACTCCAAGTATACAAAGTTCTAAAAAAAAAAAATGAAGCTAGAAATTTTGATAGGACCTAGCCTGCCCTCACAAATTGAATTCCAAGGGGTTTTGAGAGCAGTCACTGTGTCACAGATACCAGTTGTAGGTGCTTGATCTTTGATTTCATTTTTTAGTTTTGACACCATTTGCCTGAGGGTGGTGTTGTGTTTTTCCCATTATTTTTTGCCATTTATATCTTCAAAATTAACATTCTTCTGTGACAGGATACAATTGGGACAGCCTGCTACTGTCAAAGTCGCTGCAAATCTTGTTAGGCTACTAGCGTACAACAATAAGGTCTGATTTATTTTTCAATTTTCATGGTGTTTGTGCTCCATATTTTTATTGTACTTATATGTGCACCACATTCTGTTTCTTTCTGCTTTAGACTGCATTATACAAGTGCTCCCTCCCTCCTCTTTTTTATTTGGAGAGCAACTTTCTGCATATTTGAGCATTGAAATTTTACCTTAATGTTGGCTTCATGTGCCCGGTCTAGGTTCCGTGTCTCACATTCTGAAGAATGATATCTAGGAACTTTCTATGGCCCTCTTTATTCCCGGATGCAGAAACCTTTGCATAATCAGGACCCTTTTTCCTTATCTAGTATCCTTTGAATTGAGGGTTGGCTGGTTTTTCCGATCCTTGTGCATTTTGTGCATCAGAGCCTTGGGTTGTTTTGGGCGTTCTATTATATTTTCCATGAGAGTCCTTGGCCAACTTGCGCCATTGATATTGTACACAGCTATATGTTTGTCTTTCAAAATTTTCATTTTTGGAGTGTTCTGAGTAGATCATGCAACAATGAAGCATTGATAAACATTGTATGTTTGCACAGTGCAATATTTTCTCTCCATACAAACCAATGTCTTTAATGCTCTTACAACTCTGTTTTGTTTGGCTTGTGTTCATTGTACCTGCTGGTTCCTGTGTCCCTCATGATACTTCATTGAGTTGTGCTTATGCCCTGCCTTGTTGGTTCTTTATGAGCTACAGAACATGCTACAAACGGGCCTTATTGTTGGGGGATGGGATAAATATGAGGGAGGAAAGATATATGGAATCCCACTTGGTGGAACAATCATCGAGCAGCCTTTTGCAATTGGAGGTTTGTTTCCTTCTTGAATCTCAAACTTTGGAATGAAGCATATCTTGTTTCTAATTGCATTTGGAAATCATGCTCTTTCCACTCTTGAAAAATTGTCTGACATTGGAAGCTGAAGAAAACATGGGAACCTTGTTTTATTATGTTGTTTCCCACTAATGCCTGGTGTTTGTCCATCACCAATTAGATTGATCCATCACCAATTAGATTGATGTTGGTGGGATGTGTTCTATTATTTTGGATGTCTAGTGTTTGAACTTGACAATTATTTTTCCAACATCCAGGGGCATGATGTTTTTAGTAATTGTCCCTTCTGTACATGCATGGCATCCCCTAAGAGTCTATCAAATGCAATTTTTTGATTGCTCATTAAAAAAAGAAAAGGAAAAAAAGGTAGCACCTACTATGGCCATTTCAATGGAGTGACGGCTCTCTTGTGGCTTCGTGGCTGGGTTTTCATGATTGAAGGAACCTTGCCTGAGATCATAACATGGCTTACATTTCCTTGAGTCTTCTTTGTTCAAGTTGCTTAGCTTCTACTAAACCATTCTTGCAGGATCTGGCTCCTCATATTTGTATGGATTCTTTGACCAAGCATGGAGAGAAGGAATGACCAAGGAAGAAGCAGAGGTATGTTGCATGTTGGGTACCCTAATAGCAACCCTCTTGGATGCGTGAAGTAAACTTTCTACATACATGATGGGTCAGATGGAAGTCAAACTGTCATTAATTATGGTTTCGTTAACTCTCTTATGCACCCAAAAGTGGAGCTTACATTATGATAATTTAATGGATCCTGGTTCCCCCACGGCCCCTTTTGTTGGGGGAGGGGTGATTTTTATTATTGCTGTAAGGATTTTTTTGTGGTTCGAGCTGATGGATTTACTCTGCTATTAGTTTGTCCAGCAGACTTGCCTGAGAAAATGCAATGGATACTGGCTAAGCAAAATTTTAGGTTTGTTTGGGTTGGGTCAATTCAGGTTTTGTATCAAAACTGGGTTGCCCTGTTTCAAACATGGGTAGCAAACAAGTAGGGATAATTTCGTTGAGTCTTAAACAAATGTTGGTTGGCAGGCATATGCTTTCGTCTGAAACAGTGACTTTGAGATTCTCATCTGTTTATTTTGTGCATCTTACTCAGCAACTAGTAGTGAAAGCAGTCTCCCTCGCCATTGCTCGTGATGGTGCTAGTGGCGGCGTCGTTCGTACTGTCATTGTAAGATTCACATCAAGCCTTCAATTTTCCACCGATTATTCTGCCCTATATCATCATATCCTGATATTTTCCTTGATCACACTTTTTTAGATCAACTCCGAGGGAGTGACCAGGAACTTCTACCCAGGCGACAAGCTCCCATTGTGGCACGAAGAACTTCAACCACAGAATTCCCTGTTGGATATATGGGGCGGTGCTTCTGGCTCCAGCCCTGAGCCCATGAGAGAATAGATATTCGCTGCTGCACTCGTCTGATCTGGCCCTCTTTTTTGGGCGTTATTTTTTAACTTCTCCTGCCAGGGCCATTCAACTGTTCATCATAGATAAAGTTCTCAAAACATTTCCTGCATGTTATTGTCCATTGCTTATGTATCATTGATTAGATGGTTGAAGAATTTCATGGCATTTCTAATGCAATGCTTTGATGGTTTGAGAATTTATTGGATGTCATTTGCAATTTTCCGCTTACTCGATTATCCAAATTTGTTGGGTCCATTGCCAACAGGAGTTGGGTTCGATGAAAATTATATTGGCCTATGTATCTTATATAAGCCCAAAACTTCATCTGGAACACATCTCTTTTCATGATGATCTCCTCTTCTTTAGTTATCTAATTGAATTGATGTTCTCAATCATTCTCTTGCAGTACATCCCTCTAAATTTTTATGTGTGAATATTAATGTAACCCTTTTTCTTTGGAGGGCTAATGTAACCTAGCTATTTGGGAAATAAAATTGTGAGGGAAGAGGAAACTCTTTTGTTCTTCCTCTTTTTTCCCCCCCCCTGCTGGGGTATCTTGATTTTGGCTGCAGATGATGTTGTCGTACCTTGAATTTGATGTATGGTGGTTATGAGAATTGAGATTCCTTGCAAGAATGAAAAAGGCCAATCAATACTGTGACATTCTCCACATCATGTCTATCAATCGACGAGTTGGGGTTGGTGAGAACTATTATTGATGATAGTGAACCCACAATCTTATTGAATCAAACATTAGCTAATTTAAAGTTAATACGAGCCGAAATATCATTTGATCTGAAACATAACTTGATTCAAACTTACCCAACTCAGATCCCAGGACTGTTTGCGACCCGGGGGGGCTTCAGACCTAGTGAGCCAGAATCTGTGAAAGCGTCCGAATATTGAATGTAACAAAAAATGAGAAGAAGAATCTTTCAAAAGGCATGGTTCCCACATTGCAGTTGGAGTTGTACGGGAGAACCCACGTTCATCAGTCTCTCTCCAGTGGCGAATTCGGTCAACTTCATCAACTCCCTCTCGCTGAGAGAGTGTGTGTGTGTGAGAGAGAGAGACAGAAGATGGCGATGAGCGCAGCCGTGTCTCAAGGAGTGGGAACCCACAATGTGTTCGTCTATGGAAGTCTGTTAGCCGATGAAGTGGTGCAAGTCTTATTGAAGCGCATCCCTTCTTCTTCTCCCGCTATCCTTCCTGGCTAGTGGGTTCTTTCACTCTCTACTTTTTGATTCTTTATTCCAATTGTCTTCTGCTCATTTTGATTTCTCAGCTTACCCATCCCATATGACTCATTTCTCCTGATTCTTGCTTCTTACCCCGTCAATTGTTTGATGACTTTGATCGCCTGGGCTTTCGTTAATTCATTCCTGCATAATGGGTAGGAGTTTACAGTGGTAGTTATGGCTGAATTTCTGTTGGTTGTGAACTCTTTGCTGAATGACCTGTGTAATGTGTTGTGTTTGTATCATTCGATGTACGGGTAACTTGTGACTACTTGTCCCTCAATTGTTTTGATGATTTTGATCATATGGGCTGCGTTTTGATTGCTTCTTGCGCAATGGGTAGGAGTTTATTCATTTTTAGAGTGGTTTTAATGGCTGAGTTTCTGTTGATTGTGCACTTTTTGCTGAATTTCTCCTGTGTAATGTCTTATGTTTGTATCATTTGATGTATGTGTAAATTTAATACTAGGAAAATTAGGAAAGTAATTGCAACATGTAGTAGTGTGTGTGCTTCTCTTGCTTTCAATATTGATGATTGATGCACCCAAAAAAAAAAAATATTGATAATTTATTGTTTTGTAATTGAATTGTGCTTCTTCAGCCATCGATTTAGCATCAAAGGTCGTGTTTATCCAGCTATTCTACCTGTTGAAAATAAGAAAGTAGTTGGAAGGGTATGCTTCATCTGTTCATCGTTTTTTTGCTTCCTCAAACTTTAATGGACGGTTTTATATTCTTGCGAATGATTTTATACGGAAGTATCAGGGAGCCTTTTTGGCTTCAGCTCGAATTTCAAACCTGTAGTGCCAAATTATACTGTCTTGATTGTTCACCTGGTCTCTCTCATAGTAGTAATGTTTACAGGGGTAGTAAGGCTGCCTTCATCTGATCTTCGTAGACCTTGCAAAAGTGGGATTCACATTGGAAGTTCTTCTTGTTGTTGAATGTTCACCTGAGATACAGGGTTGGCCTTCCAATACTTGATTGATGTTTCCTATTTGTCTCTTCAAAATTACACATGTTACTGGAAGGGTCATCACATAGAAGCCGCATGTTGAGTTGAACATGTCCCTCTTAAGCAACGTCTGGCCCTAGGGCCAACTAACTGTGGGTTAACATTTTCCTAGAGGAGAATTATTCCACGCAGGAGTGGAAGAGGTCCTAGAGGCTTCCTACATAACAGTGAAGTAATATTCTGCTAATCATTTAGCCTTTTTACTTCAATTATCTGGCCAACTAAGCTCATGTTATGCATCTTTTTATACCAGGCAGTTGCCAATAATTTATAGGGACTATTTCCACGTGTCAAACATGAGTTTGGAAGGACCATTTCTTCTTATCAGAAGCTATTTTCCCCAAAATTTGAGGAGAAAATTACTATGACATAACAAAGTTCTTATTCTTGAAATTAAAAAGATAGTATATTCTGGATAACACCATGCTGTATTATTTAGATGCTACATTCTTTACCAAACATTTCTTTTGCAGGTTTTGATGGGAATCACTAATCCTGAGTTGGATATTCTGGATATATTTGAAGATGTTGAGTATGTGAGGGATTCCGTAGAGGTCTCTCTTGAGGTAATTCTACTGCATATCAGGTTGTATTCGCTGTAAGTTTCTAATTGTTTGTGATGGCAGAATGGTGAGAGATCATATGAATTTTGTGTTTCATCAGTTGTTTGAAAAGAAAACGTGATATCTTGGAAACCATTTCCTGTGCTCTGGTTTGATGGCAGCCATTGGAATATCACTTGTTTGATGTTAAAAAAGATGAATATCTACCTGTTCAAATATAAAACTACGAATTGTTCTGAGCACAAGCCGTCTTGTTGTTGTTGCTTCCCTGTTATATTCCTTGTTTGCGTAAAAGGTGGAGTAATCCCCTGTCCAGTTAAGAGAGAGATTAGTCAGATAGGTACAGAATAAGATACAAAATGATATTGTTTTAGTTTAAAGTTTTTAGAAGGACAAAATGATGCCAAATTTTCGTGCTTGCAGCAGAGCTGAATCATACTCTGAGCTGTTCTGGTTTAGTGTGTATAGTATGATAGGCTCTTACATGATGGAGGTGTTTGCTTCTGTTTTAGCGCCGGAGGTAAGAATGATGGATTCTGTCTTGCAGGACAACTTGGAGAAGCTACAGACATATACTTATGTATGGGATGATAAAAATGATCCAGACTTGTATGGAGAGTGGGACTTTGAGGTAATCTCCTCCTGCAATTTCTCTCCTCCCTTCTTGATATTATGAGGTAGAGCTCTTGCAAAAGTAACAAGTTAATATTACTATTTTGTTTTTTAATTTTAATGTGTCTGGTGCATGCTAAATGTTTCCATGAATGCTGTGGCTACGAATATAGCTGTTCAGCCAATAAAAACCTCCCAAGGTCCGATCTGTAGCATAATAGCGTGATAGTGAGACCTTTTGCTGTGAAATACTGGGAAACCAATGCCCTAAGTCTAGGGTCCTATCTCCTATGGAAACGATGTAATGTTGTGTACATACGTAGGCAGGACTATGTGTTATTGGTTATGTATTACTTATGATCACGCCTCAATGTTTGGTAGCCTGACTGCCTGATGCGCTTCTTGAATCATTCTGTTTCTTCTTTTAGAGCTGGATTAAAGGGTGGTTTTATCGTCAATGCCAAAAAAGTGGGGCTTTCTGCTCTTACTTCTGATTTTTCAGTGCTGTATTTGCCCAATAGGATTAAACTCTCTGTATGCTGTTTCATTGATTGATTTCTGTGTCAGGCTACAGATGCTTTCTGGTCTTACTTCTCTGGCATCATTTAGATTTTTTTTTTAAAAAATTTTCCTTTGATGAAATGCTTCACCTAATCAAAAGCTTGTGATGCCTCTGATCTTTGTGATCCCTGAGTTTGGCTAGGACTGGAAAGAGAAACACATGATTGATTTTATCAAGATGACCGAGGAATTTGTGGAAGAACTTGAGCAACCTGAATCAAAGTCGAGGGTCGCAACTTATAATTCCTACTACCAGAGCAATGACAGTCCATCTGCAGCTTGATCTACCATTTGCTAAAGTGGCATGGGGTGTTCCTGCTGCCATTTCTTCAGCATTTCATTTCATCTCATCTCATAAATTTTCATTATACAGTCATTTCCTTCTGATTTCTGCCACATCTGTAGCCTTGTCCTTTGAATATAATGAACAGCACTTGATTTCAACACTCACCACTCGCTAGCACAAGAATAAATGCAAATGATTTATCTTGTTCGTTTCGTATACCTTCATTTCTAGTCCCTCTTGGCCCTTCCGCCGGTCTGTCTTTCATGGGCATCATTACATGTCCTTGTAAAGCTATGGATTCTACTCAGTTTTGTGTGGAATCCTATCACATAAGACATAAAAATATGTAAGTAATCATGATTGACAGCATGAACAGATTTTGCGCTGATGATCTTGGAGATTAGAGGACAAAGTTTTGGTTGTGAAATTAGTGGAAAGTGAACACAAATTCGAGGATGGGATCAGCTAACATTAAGTGTCTTCGTAAGACGGATCTATTTAAAGGTGACTTTTGTGAGGCTTCGCAGTGACTAAATAAATATGTTTTGAAACGATTTATGCATTTAGGAGTGACTAATAATTGGTCTAGTAGTAATTTTTATTTGAGTCATCCTTAAATGAACTATATGTCACTCCAATTAATTATTAAAAATTACTATAAAATATCCATCTCATGATATGATTTATATAAGATGATCTCACGTAAAATTTACTTTATCCACTTTTATAATTAAACTAAATTCGCGTATTAACTTCTTCCCCCTAGTGATAAGAACCTGCCCCCCGAGCCGNNNGGAGTGTTCATTATTCGGTACGAAACTGGACTGAACTGAAGATCGGTGAAAATCGGACCAGATCGGTTTGGACCGAGTGAATTCGGTCCGATCCATGATCCATGAATTTTACTTATTCGGTCTTCGATCCGATCCGATTCGGTCCACCGATCCATCGGCCCGGACCGAGGATCGAATAAAAAAAATTATGGACTATCAAGTCAGTCATCAAAGTGGCCTGCATATACTTAAAATTGAAATTTTCAGTTTAATTTTTGTTAGCTATCGCAATCTCCTAACCCGCTTATTACTCTTTCACGTCACTCTTTCTCTTTCTCTTTCTAATCTCTCACTATTTTGTTGGCTCGTATATACTTAAAAGTTCTATTTTTTCTTCCTAAAGTTTTAATCTCAAATAAACTTTTAATTTTTAAATACAACTAAATGATCCCAAAATCCTACTTCTAAATATTTTATTTTAGTTTAGGTTGCTTAATCGTTAAAAGTTGAAAACTTGAAATCCCTAATCAATTTGATTTGTTCAGCCCGGTCCGATCCGGTCCAAATTTTTTCATTTCGGTCCCAGTCCGATCTAAGTTTTATTCGGTCTATTCCATGATCCATATTCCTTCACTTATTCGATCCTCGGTCCAAACCGTTCCGGTCTGGGTTTGGATCAATGAACACCTCTACAATATGAAATCTGGATTATGGAAACAATTTTGCAAATCCAAATCATATGAAAACTAGACAAAGGATCGTATGTTTAGATCTAGTACAGAACAACCTTGCTCATCTCC